>APFE031749786.1:0-20979 GCA_000404065.3 Pinus taeda
TATTATCTTTTAAGGAGGATGTTAGATAATGTTTGTTTGTTGCTTTGTTTTATTCTTTTATTAAGTTTTTTAAATGAGAGAGGAGGGATTAAATTATTATAAGCGATATGAGTTAATTATTGATTCTTTAAGATTTCGAATAGAGGTTTCAAGGTGTTGCTTAGTTTTAATCCATCGTCACAGTTCAAGTTGTTCCTCCTTTTTCCCATTTCAATGGCTTCTTTGATTTTCCTTTTAAGATAGTGGTATTCTTTTTTAACTTGTTTGGCTTCTTCCATGCAGATGTAATGAGAGGAAGAGTCAACATGTTCCGCTAAGGCTGATTTTGAGGTCTCCTCTCTTCTTAAGTCAGCAGTGTGTTCTTTACTTCTGATGTTGAGAGACCTACACGTTTCACCTATGTATTCCTTTTTGCATGAGAAAGGAATAACATAAACACCTTTTTGAAGGTTTGGGTTTATGGGATCTTTGACTGAGTTGAGTAATTGTCTGATGGTGTTAGTAGGGTGAAGGCTACATTAATCTTGTGTTTATTAAGAATTTTAGTAATTTTATCTGTGGTGCCCTTTATGTGCAAAAGGGAGACCTTAGGAGTTGATAAATTTTGACCTTTGATATCATTATTATTCTTGTTTAGGGATAGGTGCATGGATTTCTTAATGGTATTCCTATTATAACCATTTAGTTCAAACACTTTGCGAAGATGGTTGAGTTCATCCTTTAAATGGTCAGGATCAGATATTTTGGTTGCCCTAGTGGTTAAGGTCCTTATGATGCCAGTCTTTTGTTTAGGGTGGTGATGAGAATTTAAATGCAGATATCATTCTGTATGGGTTTTCTCTCTATAGACTTGGAAACCAAGTGACCCTTCTTTTTTAGTTAGAAGGATATCCAGAAAGAGAAACAGGTTGTTGTTCTATATTTCAATAGCGAATGTTATATGGTCGGAGAGGCTATTTAACTGATTGAGGAATAGGTCAATTTTTTCTTTTCCATGTCTCCACTTGGAAAATATGTCATTGACAAACCTTTTCCATTCTTTAGGGATGCATGGAAATGACTTAATAGCCTTTTGTTCAAAGTGCTCCATAAAGATGTTGAAAACTATGGGGGATAGAGGAGAGCCCATAGCCAAACCATGGCTTTGTTCGTAAATTTTACCTTTGAAACTGAAGCAATAGGATTTTAATCAAAGCTCCAGAAGATCCACAATTTATTTATCAATGATTTTGCTCATGATATTGCTAGCTTCATCAATAGGAATCATAGTATAAAGAGATACAATATCAAAGCTAACCATGAGATCCTCGTCCTTCATTTCTATGTTATTAATCCATTGAACAAAAGAAGAGGAGTACATAATATAATAAGGGGTTTTACGAGAGAGGGGTCTAAGTTTTTTGGCAAGGTATTTAGCAAGAAGGTAAGTAGGGGAATCTATGGTATTGAGTATAGGTCTGAGAGGTATGTTAGGTATATGGACTTTAGGAGCACCATAGATTCTAGGAATAATGGAACTATTAGGGATGATTTTATTTTTTGTGGTGTCGTTGAGAGATGATTCTTTGATTTTCTTAATTACTTCATGCATAATTTTACCACTTGAATCTTTATTAATGATTTTATAAGAACCACTGTTATTTAGATGTTCTTCCATTTTATTGTCATAATCGATTCTCTTCTTACATCAATAATATCTTCAGAATATCTATTGACGCATCCCCTGATGATGGACTCACTTGGTAGTTCAAAACGTTGGGTTTATAAAACTCTATAACTCGTCATTCCTCCTCTATCTAAAACTTTCCTCACCTGTATGGATTCATTATTTAATAAGTAAGTCATTTGTTAATGTTCCTCATAGACATATTTCTCTGAGTTCATGAATCTAAATTTCCAATCCTCACATATTATTTATGTCTTTCTAAGTGTGTGAATGCCTGTGTAAGATGAGATGAATGTTCCCTCTATTAGCCATGAAGAGAGTGAAGTGAGTGAGAGAGGTCTCAAGGGAAATACCCATTTGTGAGGGGCACAAGAACTCTGAAGTAAGGAGTTTTCAAATTCATTCTCTATGTTTTTAATGCCTTGTTTTTCTCTATATTTTTAGTGCCTTGTTTAACCATATGGATTGATGTTTGTGAAGGTGGGAAAGTGTCCTTGCACTAAGTGTCACTGATTTAGGTGGGTATGTTCATTCAACGCATGGCTTATAGTGAACCGTGCAACATTAAGGTGAACCTTGGTCTTGATTCAAAAAGCAAGGAGGAGAACACGATTAAAGGCGTGGGCCTGTAGCTCAACATCGCACTTGATCTCTGTGGATTAAGTCAAAACTAGAGGAGCGCTAGAGAAAATTCCATGTTTGAGAATTCACAAGCACTAGGCAGAAGTGTCCCAAAGAAATGTAACGGAAGTTTGATGCCTCGTTGGATTTATTCTAGGTGAATAATAAAAAAAATCCCCACAGGTTTGGTAGTATGCCAGAGAACCTAAATCAATTTGTAATGTAGGCCGAAGGTGAAGTTGGCACTCGAACTAATTTGGTAAGTCACATAGAAAAGAAAAAAGGGAACAGGTCTGACCCCTAACCTCGTCTAAAGCCCCGATCTGATGAAGTGTGGGACCAAACATCAAATGTTTAGTTGAAAAGCAGCTTCTAACCTCAATCAGCGTAGCCAAGACTTGGCGTATTTTCAGCTAGTGTGAAAAAAATTCCGACCCCAACCAAGGATTTACCTCCGACCCCCGACTAACTACTCATTGTGCCAAAGAAAAAAAAATTACTTGCGCGAGAATTTGATCATTGTTGGATCAAATTTATTTGAGTAAGTAGAAAAATCCAAAAGGTTCTCCCACTGTGGTGTTCAGATTTTGTGTTTTATGGGGCTTGTTTATATTTTTCTTGGAGCTAAGTATTAAAATGCAAATAACCAACTGCTTCTGCTGTGTCATGTGACAAAAAGAAATCAACATCATTGTGATTCCCAACAAATAATGTTACAGGGCATCACATCGCAATTGCAGGGCATCACATTGCAATGTCAGAACGTGAAAAAAAAATGACCTAATAATGCAATGAACAACAAATGATATCATAAGTAGAGAAAGAAGAATGTTATAATGTGAAAAAAGGAAATTATATTACAATGCGAAGAAATAACAAATAATATTTCAATGTATCAAACAAAAAGCAACATCCTAATATCACAAAAAACAAACAACGTCACAATGTTATCACATGGAAACGTGAAAAATAATAAGTGAGGTTTAAAAGTAACAAAGAATAAATGATGTCGCAGTGTGATGAGCAAGGAACAATGTTGTAATATGACAAACAATAAATATTGCCATGATATGTTGAACAATAATAGTGTAACAATATAACAAATAACAAATGATATCACAATGTGATGAAACACATTAATAAAGTGGTTGATATTAATCATCCTCATGCCATGAGTTGAAATGAAGTATCAACCATTGTCAAACATGGTCAATAATGGTTAAACATGGCTATCCATTCTTAAGCATCTAGTTAATTCTAAACAACATGAGCAAGATGGCCACGCATGAGAAAGATATCCAACTATGGTCAATTGTGGTCAAACATGACCAAATCATGTTCAAGAATGGTATACATGCACAACATACTTAACTATTGTTAACCATGGTCAACAAGTTCAAACGATGGTCAATCCATAGTCAACATAGGTATCATGGTTAGCCATCGTCCTCCACAATCATATATAGGTAATTGCTAATAACCCTAGACATCCATGTACACCCTTAGTCAACCACATGTTAGCCATAGGCAACCATGGTTGAATAAGCTCAACC
Source organism: Pinus taeda (assembly GCA_000404065.3). Classification (NCBI taxonomy): domain Eukaryota; kingdom Viridiplantae; phylum Streptophyta; class Pinopsida; order Pinales; family Pinaceae; genus Pinus; species Pinus taeda. The sequence goes on from APFE031749786.1 coordinate 3,841, forward strand.
ATGGTCCAAAAATGTCAGCAAGTCTAATCACGGTTAAGATTGTTTAATCATGGTCAAACATAGTTTAACAATATCAACATGTCCAACTATCATCAAACAAATTTGTCCATGGTCAATCATGTTCATCCATGCTCAACCTTAGTCACTTGTAGCCAACATGGTCAACCATGGGCAACATGGCCAACAATTGTCAACCAAGGTCAAACATGGTCAAACCATGTTCAATAATGGTATTTATGGTGAACATTCTTAGTTGTTATTAATTATGGTCAACCATAGCTAGTATGGTTAAACATGAGAAGCCATACTCAACATGGACATCAAGGTTAGCTATGGTCATCCATAGCCATTTATGTGTAAACAGTAACAACCTTTGACAACCATGTATAGACATAGTCAACTGTGCTCAAACAAGCTCAACAATGGTTAAACAAGATCAATCATGGTCAAACATTGTCAAACGTGTTAACAAGTCCAATCATTGTCAACCTTGTTCAACCATGGTTAACCCTAGTCAACCATAGTCAACCATCGACAACATGGTAAACCACTATAGACCACGATGAAACATGATCAAACCATTGACAACTATGTTCAATGTGGACTAAGATGGTTACCTGCGGTTAATGAAGGGGAAACATTTTCAAAGCAAGGTCAACTAAGGTTTGTATGGTCAAACATCGTCAAACATGGTCAATCATGGTTAACCATAATCAACGATAATCAATCATCATCAACTATAGTTAAACAATTAGAACCATGCTAAATGATAACGTGCCCATATTTAACCATAGTCAACTAAGGTGAGCCATGGGTGATATGGTCAAATAATGGTCAACCATTTTCAACATGTTTAGCCATTGTTAACATTGCCATCTATAGTTAACCATGGAAAACATTGGTAAACCATTTTGACCTATGCTCAACATGTTGAATTTTCGTAAACCACAATTAACCATAGTCAATTATAATCTATCATAAAAACTTTAGTCTGAAATGGAAAACCATGGTCAACAATAGTCAACCATCTGTTGATCATAATCCACCCATCTCAACCATATATTTTCCATATTTAGCCATACTAAACTAAGGTCAAGAATAGTCATGACCATGATTGGTAAAACAGAGTCAACCGTAGCCATGACCATGATTGATCAAACGCAATCAACCATGGTTCTTTATGCTCAAGCATAGTCAACCATAAACAACATGGTTACCATGGTCAACTAAGGTCTATCATGGTCAAAAATTTATTTAGTAATGGTCTACATGGTAAACATAGCTATCTATGGTTAATTGTGGTCAAACATTGTAACATGGTAAAAAACAATCAACCTTAATTTATAGATAAGCAACCATAATGTACACTTGTCAACCATAAGTCTACTATATTTAGCAATGGTCTACCATGGCTTACTAATCCTCTCCATATTTATTAGTTACCAACTAATACAATCACATTAATAAAATAATTCACAGGATCAAGATCATTTTTCACCCTTCGTACATTAGTTGGCACCATTAATCGCTGAAAAAAAACTCATTTGGTTTCTTCGTTAATTTGATTTTCTAAACTCTGATCATAAATAAATATAATAGAATTTACATTGCATACTTGTTTTCACCAAAATAATACTTTTATTATCTTAATTTAAGGCATTTTTACTCTCTTAACACAAGATAAATCGAAGGCTATACAATCATTTTTGGAAGCTTAAAAATTAGATCATTTATTCCATTTCGTAGTAGTGACATCTGTTGTAAACGAATCCCTTGCAACACGGTATCTCACAAGAGGAATGAACAAATCCATAGGGTCACATTCCTTTCATTTACTGTACAACGTTGAACAATGATTACTATATTTTGACAAAAGCTTTATTAATTTAAAGTTATAAACCACATGTCCATTTCTTCAGCCACTCGTTCGTAGTTGCAAGCCACTAGAATTTTCAATTGCTTGTTTGAAGAATTTGACAAAAGAATTATTAATTTAATATTATAAACCACATGTCCATTTATTGAGAAACGCGTTCATAGTTCTAATGTATTAGAATTTTGAATTTCTTGTTTGTTTCTTCACATTTGTTATGTTCCTGTATAGTCTTATCTATCAATGAATGTATTGACATGATAATGGTATCCCCATAGATATTAAACTTAGTGTAGCGATGGACATGGATTGATTATATCTATGCCACGGAACATGTGTAGCTAATGGCGGTTGCGTCAGAGGTGGTCCTGTTATTATTGTCGTCTGAAGCCGATGCTAATTAATTTCGCACCAGTAATAAGGAGCTTCAAGACAGAGAGACTGCTGCACACGGAAATGAACTAAATATGAATCCCAGGATCAAGAAGGATTTTAATGAAATTGCTAATTCATTTTCTATTTTCTTTGGTATTAATATTATTACAAAGTAATACGGATGAGATAATTATGCCGTAAGGCGTTTCCCTCTGAAATGAACTTTCCTAAAATCTACCTGTCATACTTGTGTGCTGTCAGATTATGTGTTAGACGATTACAAGATTGTTAATCGTTGGATCAAGGGAAGGTAGTTGAATAGTTGCAACTGTTCACCATATTTGAAACAGTTGCAAGATTTGCCTGTACCCTTCTCTGCTCTTGCTTCCCCTACTGCCTGACAGACCTCTGAAACGGGCTCCATCAAACGGGCTCCATCGAATCTTTGGGGCAAATTTTATCCTCCATGGCTTCTCAATATTTAGCTGTTTCCTTTTGTTCAAATCTTTCAGTTTCAGCCCCTTTACCACAGTTTCATTCTGGATTACCCTCCGAGATAAAAAAAAATAAAAAAATAAAAAAAAAAAAACAAAAAAAAAACAAAAAAACAAAAAAACAAACAAACAAACTATGTGCCTGAACTAGATCATAGATTCTGCCAGGGATTTGGGGTTTTGAAGGATGCTCAATCCGCGGTCTATGGAAATAAATGGCATCTGCGCTGATTAGCGATCTCTGTGTTCCGAATTTTCACGGATTTTCGTAGGATAAGAAGAAGAGGCAGCAGGGGTTGCGGTCAGGGTTTGCGCTGAACTTGCATTGCACTATGATATTGTGGCCCATTGTCAGGTACTCACCCATCTTCCATTTTTTTTCATTATCGTTAAATCCATCTTAACTGGTAAGTATATTTACCGATTATACTACATCTTTATCGCAGGGAGGGGCAAATGCAGGTCACACCATATACAATAACGAGGGAAAGAAATTTGCTCCACCTTGTCCCTTCTGGAATAGTGAATGAGAAAGCCCTATGCGTTATTGGGAATGAGAGAAGCAAAACTTGCAGGATCGTTAATTGGAACGACAAAAAGAGGGATTGGTCCTTGCTATGCAAGCAAGGCAATCCAGAATGGTATTCGGGTAAGTGATTTGAGGCACAAGGATACATTTCCTGAGAAGTTGGATATTCTTTTGCATGATGCCCCATCCCGTTTTAAAGGCTTTGAGTATAATAAAAGCATGTTACAGACTGAAGTGGAGCATCACAAGAGATATTCTAAGCAAATAGAACCTTATATTGCTGACATTGTTCATTTGATGAATGATGCATTCTCAAGCAGGAAGAAGATTTTGGTTCAAGGCGGCGAGGCGACCAAAAAATTCAACATTCTCATCTGGGATCAAGGTCCTTGCTGATTATGTGCACAGCAAAGGGCTCAAACTGAGGATATATTCAGATGTCGGGTACGAATTGTAGGAAATTCTCAGGAACTCTCGCACTATTCTCAAAATTTCAAATGAAATCTCTCTACTATTCTCCCATTATTGTTAATGTGGATTTTTCTAAGCTTTTATGTACTTTGCAGGTTCCGTACCTGTTCAGGGAATCAGCCAGGCTCATTGGGATATGAGCAAATAGATGCAGATACATTTGCTGAATGGGTACATTTGCCTCTTCCTACAGTTCCATAGTGGTTTACATTGTAAATTTGATTTTTTTTAATTATTTTATAGACTAATTCTCCTACACCTCATGATAGGGGGTTAATTATCTAAAATATGATAATTGTAATATTGATCGCAGCAAACCAGAACTGTGGTAAGTTTCTGTTTCTAATCTTCAATCCAACTCTCTTATATTTGATGGACCATTAACTGTTCCTTTCCAGCCTCGACAACACTCAAATTTCCAGGCTATCTACCATTCTCTTCTCAATTCTTTACTGCTTGCTATGTAATTCTTTGTCTCTACAGTTATCATCCCCTTTGAAAGGGTGGGTGTTCATTGATTGGAAGTAAAGAATGCATTCAATCCTTTCTGTTAACAAACTTCAAATTTGTTGATTGTTTCCTGATGGTCCATCTCTATTGCTTAAGTGGATTGTGGTTCTTGCTCTCTGAGAAGCTGCCGGATCAGTTTTAGGGCTTTGTAAAACTGTAACTTTGCGTGATTAATATCATTACTAGAATTTAACTACTAACTGCAATAGGAAAGAGAATGCGGTTTATTTGGGGATCCAGGAATTGGGAAATTGAATCTGTGTGTTAAATTCTAGGTACCCAAGAATGAGGGATGCACTTCTGAGAACAGGACATCCAATATTTTATTCATTGTGTGAATGGTAGGTTTTGATTTCAGTAGATCTTTATGAAATCAGTAATAAGTTCTATATTTCTCAATCATTGATGTCATAATTTTGATATCTTCAGATGCAAACTATTCCTTTTGCAAGGGAAGAGATCATCCTGCTTCCTGGGGAGCCAATGTTGGAAATAGCTGGAGGACGACAGAAGACATTAACAACAGTTGGATTAAGTGATCATAGGCTCTACTATCACACCCACTTCATGGATTTCTCTACTTGTAAATAGTCAGAGAACATTGTATGTTGGACTGATTGTTTTTGGCCTGGGGCCAACTGAATGGTTCATCTGGTGCAGCATAGCTTCTCGAGTGGATCTGAATGAAAGATGGGCACATTATGCAGGACCAGGTGGATGGAATGGTAGGGCTCCATTCTAATTTCTATGCCATATATAAAACTGGTTACTATATATCATTTTACTTTTTGATCAATGCTATTCCAAGTGATTCATTCGGCATTCTGTGGATCAGATCCTGACATGTTGGAGGTAGGAAATGGCAAATTAAGCAGAGAAGAATACCGGTCACATTTCAGCCTCTGGGCGCTAATGAAGGTACTTATCATATCTTGTTCTTTGTTCCTGCTGATATGATGATGATGATATCGGCCTTGCCCTTAAATATTCTACTCTATTGTACCAAGTTAAATTAAACCCTTTTTTACCATTGAATCATGCATAGCTATATGCAGGCACCATTGTTGATAGGGTGTGATGTGAGATCTATGAGTTCTGGGATTGTGGAGATCCTCAGCAATGTAGAGGTGATTGCAGTCAATCAAGGTGAGAGAACTTTTGGAATTTGTGATCAACCATTAACTACAATTATAATATATATGCTTCTTTCAAGGTGTAGTCCAAGTAGTTAACACTCATCATTTTTACTAGGTTGACACCTCATGCTTTCGTGTTATCGTTATCATGTGCAGATCCATTCGGAGTACAAGGCAAGAAAGTCTACAGCAATGACAATCTGGAGGTATTCATGGCAAAGATGAGCAATGGTTCCCTATAATTTAATATCTTTCCTTTCCCGACCATCTATTTATGTTATTGTATCTCGATTGTTTTGTAATGTAATGTGTATCTTTCTCTTAATGCCTGTTTTATTACAAGTATGGGCAGGTCCTTTATCCAACAATCATATGGTGGTAATCCTATTGAATGGAAGAGAGTCAAGAGCTCCATGGAAGAGAGTCAAGAGCTCCAATTACAGCCAAATGGGAAGATATTGGCCTCGAATCTTCCCATGAAGTCCAAATTAGAAATTTGTGGAAGGTATATTTTACAGGCTAGAATAAATATACCAGAAGGTTTGAACTTTTGCATTAAACGCATTCTAATTCTTAAGTGTAAACTTGTTCTGCAGGAATGTAGTCATTTCTTGGAGTGTATATGTGACTAGAGTTGATATTAGGATAAGCTCTGCAGAAAGAATTTCAACATTACTAATAGCATTATTGGTAATTTGCAGCACAAGTCTCTGGCAAGAACATATAAGGGCAGCTTAACATCCTCAGTCAAGCCACATGCATGTAAGATGTATATTTTGACAAGTGCTTCCAATTAGATACATAAAATGATGCTGGTTCAACTGTTTGCTGGCTCATCTATTTCAACCCACATAAAAGGATGCTGACTCAACTGTTTCAAGCCCAACTTGAGAAGATTATTATTTGTAGCCATTTCACATTATAGTAGCACCAAACCAGTTTAGAGAATTCTGTATAAGATTATTTTTCTATCAAGAAAGGATCCATTTCATTTCATCATATGATCTAAGGTTCAAAATTTATGAACCTCATTAAGGAATGTAAAAGCAGGATCAAAATTTATGAACCTCATTAAGGAAGGTAAAAGCTTTATGTCATTTCTCATAATATTTTTTATTATTGATTAATTAATAATTCATTACCTTCGTTCAAATACCTTGAATACCTTCATTTCATTTAGTGATCACTCTTGATTTCCTTGCACATACTTGAATACCCTCATTTCACTTGGTGGTCACCCTTGATTTACTTGCACATCTTACTTAAAAGATTCGCTAATATTAACTATTACAATAAAATAAAAAGAGTCACTAATATTAACTATTACAATAAAATAAATGTTTGTATTGATTTAAAACAAAATATTGATTAAAATTAATCTCATTCCATCATTGTAATTGTTTTTTCCCATATAAGTTTCATTATAGGTATAATTCATAATGATCACATCAAGGCAAGTTCCTTTTCATAGGATTATCATTGTTTTTTCTAATGATTTTGTTTATTATCTTTGTTTTTGAAAATTGTTAGTGTTTTTTAAAGTGGATATATATATATATTCCTTCATTTATATTTCACTTAATATTTATCATTACCATTTATGTTTCACGTAAAACTAATAAATAAAATAATAATAATAATAATAATAATAAATAAAATATATTAAAAAAACTAAACTAAACTAAGGAAGACAAGGCAGGGATCCAATACCTTTTAATAGGGGTTGGATCTTTGCTTTTTTAGTTTAGTTTAGTTTTTTTAATACATTTTATTATTATTATTTAGTTTTATGGTTTAAAACAATTAAATTTGACCATATTATTCAATTTTAGTTATTTCTATGACTTTTTTTATTTAAATATTAATATTAATAATAATAAAACTAATTTAATTCATGATTTCTATTTATTTTATTTTATTTTTAAATTTGTCTTTTTTCTTAATGTTATTTATTTTATTCACTTATTAGTTTAACCATATTATTATTTCATTTTAGTTATTTTTATATGGACTTTTATTATTATTAAAATATTAATAATTATAATAATAAGATTAATTTAATTCATTATTTATAACTATTTGTCAATTGTTAATTAAAAAAATGTTTATCACTAATAATAATTCTTAGTCAAAACTAGCTATTATATTATAATAGCTAGAAAACGTCTCTCTACATGTGGTTAATTTGATCCTAGGTTCTTCATCTTCTCCTAAAGATGAGTTACATTTGATGGTTCAAAAAGCATTGACAATTTTTTTTCTCTTATGTGATTTTCACTGAAAGACTTCTTAGCATACAAGAAAAGATGTTGTAAGACAGATATAAAGATATTGATTTGGTCAAATAAAATTAAATTAAAAGATAAAATTAATAATTTACTATTGGTATCTTCCATGGGGTGAATTCTTCCAGCTCTTAGTTTTCATTTGCATGTTTGATGATATAGTATGTAATGTGGTTCTAGACTATTGGACAGATGTTGATGTTTTTATTTTGTGACTTCAAAAATTTTGTTGATATTTAAATTTTGGACTGGATAATTAATAAACACATAGTTAATAGACCTGGTTCCCCACTCGGCAAACCACTCACAAATAATGTATGGATCAATGTAATATTTTTCTGATTAATAAAAAACAACACCAAATAACTTAAGAAAATAAAGTTAATAAACCTGGTTCTCCACTGGGCAAACCACTTGCAGAAAATGTGTAAATCAATGTAATATTTTTCTGATTAATAAAAGGCACCAGCAAATAACTTAATAAAAAATAAAAGTTTTTTTGACTCCAAAGTTTTAACTGCTTGTGTTTTTTGCCATGATATCACTGAAAAAGATTGATCATAAAATAAAAAATACTAACTTATATACATTTTAAATTCGACCTTAATACCTTCCGGACATTTAATAATATATATAATATCTCTGTAATGGGTCGAAATCATACCATTTCTCTAGTGGTCCATACCATCTATGTAGCGTTCTCAGTGGGGTACAAAGTCAGAGCACATGCACCTTTGCGAAGAGGGAAATTAAGTTACGAGTAGTTGAGTCTCTCACATTTGATGGTTCAAAAAGCATTGACAATTTTTTTTTCTCTTATGTGATTTTCACTGAAAGACTTCTTAGCATACAAGAAAAGATGTTGTAAGACAGATATAAAGATATTGATTTGGTCAAATAAAATTAAATTAAAAAATAAAATTAATAATTTACTATTGGTATCTTCCATGGGGTGAATTCTTCCAGCTCTTAGTTTTCATTTGCATGTTTGATGATATAGTATGTAATGTGGTTCTAGACTATTGGACAGATGTTGATGTTTTTATTTTGTGACTTCAAAATTTTTGTTGATATTTAAATTTTGGACTGGATAATTAATAAACACATAGTTAATAGACCTGGTTCCCCACTCGGCAAACCACTCACAAATAATGTATGGATCAATGTAATATTTTTCTGATTAATAAAACTTAAGAAAATAAAGTTAATAAACCTGGTTCTCCACTGGGCAAACCACTTGCAGAAAATGTGTAAATCAATGTAATATTTTTCTGATTAATAAAAGGCACCAACAAATAACTTAATAAAAAATAAAAGTTTTTTTGACTCCAAAGTTTTAACTACTTATGTTTTTTGCCATGATATCACTGGAAAAGATTGATCATGAAATAAAAAATACCAACTTATATACATTTTAAATTCGACCTTAATACCTTCCGGACATTTAATAATATATATAATATCTCTGTAATGGGTCGAAATCATACCATTTCTCTAGTGGTCCATACCATCTATGTAGCGTTCTCAGTGGGGTACAAAGTCAGAGCACATGCACCTTTGCGAAGAGGGAAATTAAGTTACGAGTAGTTGAGTCTATTAATTGTACATATGGTTTTTTTTTAATTTGTATATGTACCAAAATTTAGGATGCAAAATTGAAACACAGCGAATTGAAAGTTGATAATTTGTTTTAATCTATTAAGAACCATGAAAATTTTATTATTATTATTTTTTTAATAGTTGTATGGAAAGTGTTTTATAATTTAATAAAATAATGTTTTAATTTTATATATATTTATTAAGTTTTGTTAGCGTAATTTGTTGAATATGGGTAAAGGCCACTTAGATCAAATTTCAAAGGGGTAGTTGTGCCTTGTGCTAAGGGGAGGAGACATGCTAAAAAATCTAGTCAGCTAAGGGCTAGTGTGGATTAGGGCGGATAAGATCTAGGGTGACTTTGATGGCTTAGATGTCGCGTGGTCGTGGCTCCTCAAGCCACATGTCAAGAGTGGAGGATCATAGACAACTTGACAGACAAAAATACAATTTTTTATCCACTTAATATAGAAATAAAATAATTGAAAATAAAGCTCTATATATGTTTGTTAAAAAAAGTTTAATATAAATTGGCTATAATTAAAAATAAATAAAAATAAAGAAGAGAATTCATAGCCTATCAATAGTTTTTTTGATATGAATATTTGTAATTCATAATTATGTGGTTTTTTTTTATTGGAGTTGACATGTAATATTTTAAATATTAATACCAATTATGTCTATAAAACATTTAAAACAATATTTATAATAAAAATAATTATGAAGAGGTAGAGTTTTTTTTTTCCAACGAAAAAAAGCATAACTTTTTATTAAAAAGATAAAAAGTTACATCCTTTGAACATCAATGTTCTACTCTGAAGAGAGGAACAAGACACAAGCTGTTAAACACTTCCCATATTTGAAGCTGGGAAACCTGTAACGAGGAGCGATCTGCGATCATCCTCCATTTGAAAAAACATACCAGAAAACCGCATCTTATCATCGCGGTCTTGAATACTAGCCGCACCAAAAAAAAAAAAAAAGAGGTGGCCTGTGCAGGGATCAGAGCCCCGCCATATACATCTGTTTTGTCATGAGTTTCAGAATGAAAACAATGGCCTCCTACAGCGAGGAAAACAACCATATAGATACAAAAATATATAGAATAGATATATGATGATAAATATATATACTGCTACAACGGTATAAGCCCGCTGCCCCATGAAGATAAGACAAAAAATATACAGCCGCGTTGTAGCAGAAACAGGAAAGAGTCACAGAGGCGGAACAAAAGGAGGGACCAGAGTTGAGGAAGTCTGTCCCTGAATTGATTCTTCTATAGACCAGTGTCCCAGATCTTGTTGTAGGCCTGATTTAGAGAGCAGATCTGCTGTAGCATTATGTTCCCTGTAAATGTGGCACAAAGATACACATGTAAAATGAGTTTTTAGAGAGACAATATCCTCAAGAAGAGAATTTAAAATCTGATTATGACACATAGATTTCCCGTTGACCCAATTAATAACATTCATGGAGTCTCCAAAGATTTGAATAGACAATAAATTCCTCTTTAAAGCCCAACACAAAAGGAGACGAAGAGCAGCCAGTTCAGCATAGTTGTTTGATCCTTGGCCCAGGCCCACAGAAGCTTTGAGGAAGTGATCTTGGGATAGGTGGATGCATATGCCAGCACCTGCTTTGTTTTCTTGTGAGGCCCCATCGAAGAAAGCCCATGGCAAGCCCTCTTTGACTTCAAGGGGGGAGGTCCTGTTTTTTGTGCTTTTTTGATCAGGAGGGGGAATAGATGAGTAGATTGCCACACAGTTTGCTGCTATTACTTGAATTGGGGTGATCAGATCATGAAAGATGCTCTTGTTCCGCGCAATCCATATACCCCAAAAGAAAATTGGTGGGAGGTTTCTGAGATTTCCTTCAGGGTGGGATTTCCACCAGTTCTCCCAGGCGGTTTCGATGGGGGAGGTCCCCCATTGGTCTTTTATTTTTAACAAAACTGTTATCTCTGTCCATAACTTTAAGGATACAGGACATGCCGTAAAGAGGTGATTGATGGATTCTTCATTTTCCTGACAAAGGGGGCACCTCCCAGGACCAATGATGAATCTGGATTGAAGGATGTCCCATGTGGGGATCTTCCTTCTTAACATACACCAAAGAAAAATTCTGGTCTTCAGAGGACATTTCAGTTTCCAGAGATTTTTTGCCCACCACTCCGGAGCCCCCCATCCTTTTTTCTCCATGAGATAGTTATAGCCCTCTTTTGGTGAGTATCCACCCGATATCCCGTATGCCCATATCAAATTATCCTGGTCATTTTTTAATCTGACATGGGATCGATGAAGTTCAGAGATGAACTGGGACCATTCCTGATGCCATCTGATGTGAAGACCAAGATCCTCTGCACTTTGCCATGCCTGTCCCCAAATGGTCGATTGACCCACTTTCTCCACTTGATTTAGAGTGTATATGCCCCTGTAGTCTAGCTGATCCAACAGACCCGGGGAAAGGGCAAAATGTACGTTACATCCAACCCATGGATCTCTGCCAATTCTTACATTCTGCCCATCCCCCACTTTCCAAGCCAAGCCTTGTTCAATGATTGAAAAACCTTCAACCGTAGCTTTCCAAATTACAGAGGACTGTTTTGAAGACTTTTCCGGTGATCTGATCCAATCTTCCAGGGGGCAGGGATCAATATATTTCCTCCTGATGACCTTAGTCCAGATATTTTCCACTGTAATGAGTCTCCATCCAGATTTTGCGGCCAAGGACAAACTGAAATCTGGAAGTCTCTTTATACCCCATCCCCCCCACGCCTTTGGTCTTGCAATCTTGTCCCATGCCACCCATGGAAGAATAGTTTTCTCTTTTGCACCGTCCCATAAAAACCTACAGCACAGTCTCCTTATCTTTTCCAAAATTCCTTTTGGAATCCACGTAAGAGCGGCCCAGTACACCGGAATAGCCATTAGGACAGATTTAAGGAGGGTTAATCTCCCTGCTCTGGAGAGCCATCTGAAGCTCCAATGAGAGATTCTTGCCTCTATTTTTGCTATCAGCCAAGACCAGTCCTCTTTCTTGTAAGTGTCCGGCTTTAGCCAGAACCCCAAATATTTGAAGGGAGAAGACAATGGTTGAATCTGAAAGGGAAATAGATTGGACATATTGTTGTATTCTCTCCTGTTATAGCCTGCCACACAAACTTGAGATTTCCCACAATTTAATTGCATACCTGTAGCTTTCATAAACAGGTCAATGACATTTTTATATTCCTTTAATTCCTCATGAGAGCCATTTGAAAAAATCAATATATCATCTACAAAAAGCAAGTGGGAGATAAACAGATTTATAGCCACCTCGATACCTTTAACCTTATTTGTCCTTCTGGCATTATGAACCAATCTGCTAAGTCCTTCTGCCACCAGCAAAAAGAGGAGGGGTGACAAGGGGCAGCCTTGTCTGAGTCCCCTTTGGCTTCTGAAGAAAGGGGATGCCGCCCCGTTTAACAGGACTGCAAAGCTAACATTTGTGATACATCCCATGATCCAGCTTATGAAGGTGTACGAAAAGCCCAGATGAGTAAGCAGCATCCTGAGATAGAGCCAATTAATGCGATCATATGCCTTTGAAAGATCAATTTTCAGTACCACCCCTTTCTTCTTCTTCTGTTTTATGCTGTGAAGGACCTCCTGGGCTACACCTATAGCTTCATGGATTTGTCTACCTTCCAGAAATCCAAACTGTTCCATCGATATATTCCTTGATAGTATTGGAAACAGTCTGATCGCTATCACTTTTGCAATGATTTTATATATACAGTTGTAGAGAGAGATAGGACAAAAGTCCTCAAAAGATTCCGGTTCATCTTTTTTGGGAATCAGGGCGATAAAAGTAGAGTTGAACGGTTTATAAATGACCCCTTTTGATCGCGATTCTTCAACAACCTCCGTAATTTCACCCCCTATTTGGTCAAAAAAATGTAGAAAAAGTTCAATCGTCCACCCATCCGGACCTGGGCTTTTATCCTTCCCCATACACTTCATTGCCGCCTCAACTTCTTCTTTTGATACAGGGCCTGCTAAATCTGAAGCTTCGTCTTCCTCTAGGAACCTGGGAAAGCATTGGGTTGTTCTCAATACTTCTACTATATTCACCTCTCCTGGGTCTGTGAAGATTCTTTGGAAATGTCGCTGACCCAGACCCGAAAGTTCTGAGAAGGTGTTTACCTCCCTACCTTCCTCATTTTTTAGGCTCCATATAGTATTTGCAGATCTTCTTCCTTTGGCATAGTTATGAAAAAAGTTTGTGTTTTCATCTCCTGCCTTAAGCCATATTGCCCGACTTTTCAGCCTCCACTCCTCTTCCTTTGCTAATAGGATCTGATTTTGTGCTTTTTCCAATTGAAGGATTCTTTCCTTGGAGGCCTGAGATGTATAACCATCTGCTTCTGTGCTTTCCAAAGATTTTAATTCCTCCTTGATTTTTAGCAGATCTTCATTTTGTTTTTTCTGTCTTTCTTTTGCCCAGGAAATAGTTGCTTTCTTTAATCTTTTCAAATTTTCCATTAATAAGAAGCTCTTGTCCTCAGAAGAATGTCCATCAGGGTGAATCCATGTGGAGGAGAAGAGGGAAATGAAGGATGGTTCAAGGAGCCAGGAGGGGTTGAATTTGAAAGGGGAAGGGGGCTTTGGCGGAGGAAAGGAAAGATCCATAAAAATCGGGAAGTGGTCTGAGTTCCCAATTTCATCAGTCCATTGCCGAACCAGAGGAACACAAGAAAGAAGGCCTTCAGAGATCATGAAACGATCCAGTCTCTTAGCAATCCTGTCCTCCCCGACACGTCTATTCCTCCATGTGGGCTTCAGTTTAATTGGAGACGGATCAATGAGAAGGTGGTCTGATAGTAATTGAAGGAAGAAATCTGTAAGAGGGTCCTCCCTGGCAGAGGGTCCCCAAGCTTCAGCCCTGCCAATCGAGAAATTGAGATCTCCCCCCACAATCATCATGGGAGCTTTCATCACTGATTTTGCCATTAATTCTGACCAAAAGGATTCCCTCTCATGGCAAGGAGCATATATATTAACAATCTGAAAGGAGTTGGGGAAATCTGGACATATTACCTCCATGCCCATTGCATTTTTCACACCCCACATGTTAATACACTTGATTTTTCCTTCTCTGAGACCAATCGCAAGACCTCCCGAATGTCCCATAGAATCAATAGCAAAAAAGGACCACCCCGGAAACAAGGATTTTAAGGCCATTTCAACTTCGTGTCCTCTCCCCAGAGTTTCTTGAAGGAAAAGTATGTCTGCTTTGGAAGATTGTAACCAATCTTTTAAAGCCAGTTTTTTGGGCTTGCTGGCTATGCCCCTACAATTCCATGATGAAAAAATCATTTTTTAACATGGACAAGGGGCTGAGCTGCTCTAAGAACCCCAGGGATTGATAACTGTTTTCCATCCGCCACATCCATTTTTGCTTTTATCTGGGCTATCGAAAGACCAGATTTCCTACCCCTCTTCCCCTTGAATTGCCCTACTGGAGGAGTCTGACCCAGGCCGCCCAGCACCCCATTTTTCTCATTTTTTGATCCCATGGATCGAAGATTATATGGGCATGGTGTCTTTTGAGGAAGGGGGGTAAGAGGAGGCCAATGATTGTCACATGATAAGTTTTGGAGATCAGGGGCCATCTTCAAATTTCCAGCCACATGAGTTATTTCAGGAGGGGGAGGACGATTTTGAAAGTTTTCTGTGATCGATTCAGAAACAGAAAGGGAAACCTTTTTTGGAAAATCAGATGACAAAGAATTATTATGAGGAGAGTGTGGAGATGTAATGTGCTTACCCCCGTCCTCCGCGCGCGTTGGTGATTGTGCCGGAGAAGGGATCCGTGCTTGCGCCCTTACAGCAGCCTCTGAGGAAGGGTCTTCGACAGCATTTCCATTTTGCATCTGAACCTCCCCGCTGGGAACCCCCGCTGCCTGGTCCTCGGGAGCCGTACTAGCTTCTACATTCGGGGACGGTATTCTCACTTTCTGGTTTGTCCGAGGCTGAGTCCTCCTTTGAGCCCTTTGGTCAATTCTTTTCCGAAAATGCCGCTGCCTTCTATTTAAGGGGCATCTCTTGGCAAGGTGGCCATACTCATGGCAGATATGACACCGAAAGGGCAGGTATTCATAGTCCAGGATTTGTACATAGATGAAATCCCTGTACTGAAGAGTAATTTCTTTTGCTAGCCCCCTACTTGTATCAATATTTGTTAGAATGCGCGCAATATCCCTAACCTTTGTTTCCATGAAAGATAAGTCCGCCTCAATGAATGTACCCAATCTGTTCCCAATGGATTTGAACACCCCTTCAGTCCATAGGAAGAAAGGAAGGCCTGGCGCCCGAACCCAGACGGGAAAGACCTCTGTGTTCTCCTTGACGGCATCAAAAATGGGGGTCTAGCGCTTCAACAGAACAGGAATGTGTCCGATACTCCAATTTTTCTCCATAACCCAGTCAGTTGCTTCCTTATCCATAAATTTAAGCATGAACCATCCTTTGACAAGACATTGGACCTCGAAAGCCAAAGGGGAATCCTTAATGAACTGTTCAGCTCCCCATTTCTGAAGGTCCTCAGGAGAGAACTTCTTGCCCCTAGCCCGGCCGACAAGGGTGCTTTCTGCAACTGCCAGGGATTCATCGATTGAGACTTCCATACCTAAAATAAGGTTTTCCCCTATTTCCTGAGAGCCAATGCGGAACTGTGATTTCCGTTTTGCACCTTTCTTGTTTATATCGCCAGCAATACCTTGACACTCCGCTGTAGCACCCGACCCTTCTATATCACAGTTTGGCACTATTTCTCCACGGGAGCCAACGGGCAGCTCTTGCTGTTGACGCGTAGTGGTATCCGCTTCAATGCCAAATGCATTTTGGCTGCCAATAGGGTCGACAGGAGGGCTCCGAGGTCCTGCCTTTGAAGCATGTGTCCCCAAGCAAAACCCAGGAGGAGGGGTTTCAGTATTTCGGAGAGCAGAGGGACCAGATCCCCTGTTCTGTAAAGAACTGACCTCTGAAGCTGTAAGCAGGGTATTAATTGGAGGTCGCAATAGGGTTTCTGTGCAACCCAAACCAACTGAAGGAGGATACCAGCACTTCGGTGCTTTTCCTTTTTGACCCGACGCCGCTGCTTCCGCCAGCTCTTTTAATGCCGCAAAATTCGCCGAAACCCTACCAACATCTCCCTGAACTGTAGCCGGAACTCTAGCAGAAGAAACCGCCCTGCCTTGGGGAAGAGGAGTGAGAAAATCCGCCGTAGGAAAAAAACCAAGGTCGGAGAGTTTTTTACCCCCAAAGAAATGTTCCAGGTTCTTTTCAGATGGTTCCTTGCCCCACATGGATAAAACATCCTCCAGGGTAGGGTCAAGATCCACATAATCCTCGGGGTTAACCATATTAAGCCAATAAACAAAGACACAGACGCCGACAGCGACAAAACGGGGTTGACCAAAAACGATAATCTCTGTTCCGATGAAAACGATGAAAACAAAACGTTTGCGGAAGGAATATTGCGAAGGAAATAGTCGTCGGAAACAAACTGGGGTAAGGGTAAAGCAGGCCCGTGACCACAGCTGATGGTACCTCCAGCTGTCCCGAAGATAGAAAGGAGGGTGAAGCCGCCGGTAAACTGTACCTGCGCCCTGATAATGACCGTTGTCCGGAAGCTGTAAACCTACAGCTTGCTCCCACAAACCGCGTCCAAAACCCTAGCCTGCTCCATCGCGTGCCCTCCTCATCGCTAAGCTCTTCTATGAAGAGGTAGAGTTATATGAAGATATGTTTTTTATTTCTAAATATGATTGTAGCATGTATTGACATTTTAATGTATAAAATGTGAATCATAAATAAAATATTCCAAT
>APFE031749786.1:22857-57587 GCA_000404065.3 Pinus taeda
TCAAAATCAAAATAGATCCATTTTAATTTGGAATTTACTAAGGGATAAGAGGAATCAAATATTTCTACGTGTAAATCTTTAATTGAGTTTTAGATTCAAAAAATGTTTGAATCTTGAGAGTTTTGATCCCTCTTGGACTAGTCCTTTAGATATATGTTTTCTACTTCCAAATACGATTGGAGCATATATTGACATGGTAATGTATAGAATGTGAATTTTAGGTTATATATAAATGATATATAATGTTATGTGATGTTATTCTATGTTATGTAAACATTTTGACAGGGTCAAATTAGATAACAATAAAAATAAATGTAAAATATAATTAAAAAACTAAATAAAATATAGAAATGAGATAAAAAAATTGTTTATAAAAAATTAATAATACCATGGTTTTCACATGGTATTCTCTAAATTGAGTTTTTATTAAGAATTTGAAACATGATTATCTTAAACATATTATAAAGTTACTCCTATGTTCTTTAACATTTTGACTTGGTCATATTACATATAAAAAAAAAAATTGTAGGCTTGGTAGGACTACATCTTCATCATGTCCAACTTTTTCACCCCAATCAAGGGGGGAATAGCACAATATTTGAACCCAAGACTTCCAGTTTGGTGAGACTTCATTTCCATGGCCATTGCCAATTGAGATACCCCAAGCGAACCAATTTACATAAAAATTAAAATAAAATTAAAAATAAAATAAAATAAAATTAATAATTTTGCCAACCCACCGTTTTTCCATGGTATTCTTAACCCATGGTTTTTCCCATGGTATTTTCTAAACTATGCTTTTACTAAAAATTTGAAACATGATTATTTTAAACATATTATAAAGTTAGATGGACATTAAAAAATACTCTAAAGTTGAAAGTTTATTGCTTCTAGAGATGCTCTCTAGCCCACTATGGTAGAAATGTTGTAATGTTATGTACTGTCATGTTTAACATTTTTACGGAATCAAATTATGTAGTAGTAGTAGCAACCAACCTAGATCCATCTTAAGCTTAGATCTATCAAGCACCGAGAAGGATCAAATATCTTGAGGTGCAAACCTTTTTTTAGTGCAAACTTGAAGAAATGTTTGCACCTCGAAAGACTTGATCCCTCTCGGCGCTTGATAGATCGAGGTTAAGATGGATCTACGTTGGTTCAGTCGTGTGCGATCATACCAAATTTGTTGAGCATTTAATTATTTTGATCATTTTAAATATGTTAGATATGTCTCAGATTAATTTGGTCAATTTAATTTTCATTTTTCTTAGCTACCTCAATTTGTTTAGATGAGAGAAGTTGTTAGTAACTTGAATGGTGAAAAATAATGAAATAAAATTTTTAAGTGCAAAGTGACAATGTAAAAATGTTGAATGATAGAAAATGTGAATAATAAGAATATAGTCGAATACAAACAATGTTCATTGCGAGAAATCTAAGACTATTTTCTTCTACTATTCTTATTTTCACACCTATTAGTTTTGTTATTTTCTCATAACGATCATATGAAAAGGACAGTTAAAATCATAGACCATTCAAGTATTTAACTTCAGCTACTGTAGTAAACATCTTACCTTGTCTCTATTGCTTTCTAATATCAATAGTAGTTTTTTCCAATGTCAATCATTGTGACTCATTGAGTGTTAAACCCCAAATAAAAGAGGGCTATAATAAGAATATAGCCAATTACAAATAGTTTACAGTTTCAAGAAGAAAACATTTCAGGTAAGTGAACATTTTATTTAGGATGCAAATTCAAGTATTGTATTTATTGTTGAATTATTGTAGCACATAAGTCAATGCACATTATGAATAATTTGTATGTGCTTACACTGAGAGAGAGTGTGTATGTTTTGGGGGTGAGAAGGAGAGATAAGGGGAGATAGAGATATAGATGGAGGGGGGAGAAAGGAAAGAAGAGAGAGGCAAAGACAGGGAGGGAGGAAGATATATAGATATGAAGTGAGAAGTGTTAGAGAGAGAGAGAAGGGGAAGAGAGAGAGAGGGAGGGGAAAAGGGAGGGAGAGAGTGAGATATATAGATATGGAGAGAGTGTATATTTGGGGGGTGAGATAGATAGATAAAGAAGGAGAGATAATAGGAGATAGAGATATAGATGGAGGGGGAAGAGATGTACCTACACTGAAATCAATGCACACTATTAATCTAATTACTGTGAAATTAGTGTACATCATACACCTATTTGCATCAAATCAGAAATCAACATCTACACTGAAATCAATGCATTTGGTGCACACAATTAAATAGGATTAGAAATCAATATCTATAATATAAGAAATACATCCAGTGCAAGCAATCAAATAGGAGTATAAATCAACATCTACATTGAACTCAATTCATCTAGTGTAAGGTATTAAATAAGATTAGGAATTGACATCTACACTGAAATCAATGCATCTAGTGCAAACAATAAAATAGGATTAGAAATCAATATCTACACTGAAACCAATGCATCTAGTGCAAGCAATCAAATAGGAGTAGAAATCAACATCTACACTGAAATCAATGCATCTAGTGTAAGGTATTAAATAGGATTAGAAATTGACATCTACACTGAAATCAATGCATCTAGTGCAAGCGATAAAATAGGATTAGAAATCAATATCTACACTGAAACCAATGCATCAAGTGCAAGCAATCAAATAGGAGTAGAAATCAACATCTACACTGAAATCAATGCATTTAGTGTAAGGTATTAAACAAGATTAGAAACTGACATCTACACTGAAATCAATGCATCTAGTGGAAGTGATCAAATATTGGATTAGAAATCAACAACTACACTGAAATTAATACATTTATTTTAGTGAAAAACCAAAATATTCCTGACTTTGTAGATCTAACTTCTATATTTATATTTGTCTCTATGTATCTCTTTCTTATTCCCTCTCTCTCCACCTTCCATTCCATGTATATCTCCCTCCCCCTCTCCTTCTATGTCTCCCCCTCCCTCTCTCCCCCGTCTCTCTCTCTCCGCATCTCCCTCCCTTTCTCTATCTTTCTCTTATTCCCTCTCTCCCCTTGCCATCTATATTTATACCTCCCTTCATCTATCCTTATTTGTCTCTCTATCTCATCCACCTAAACACATGTCACTCTCTCTTTCCATATCTATCTCTCTCCCTCTCTCCCTCTCTTTGTCTCTCTATCTTATTCCCTCTCACCCCCTTCATCTATATCTATATATCACTCTGTCTCTGCTTCTTTATCTCTCTATATCAACCCTCAAACATAAAATCTCTCTCTCTCTCCATATCTCCCTCTTCCTCTCCTATCTATGTCTTTCCCTTCTCTCTCTCTTTCTCTCCCTCTCTCTCTCTTTACCCCCTCCATATATATCTCTATCTCCCATTGTTTCTGTCTCCCATTGTCTCTCTATCTTAGCCCTCAAACATACACACACACTCTCTATACCTATCTATCTATCTCTCTCCCCTCCCTCTTCCTCTCTCTCCCTCCCTCTTCCTCTCCCTCTCTCTCTACATCTCTCTCTCTCTCTCTCTCTCTCTCTCTCTCTCTTCTCCTTCTCTCTCTCTCCCCCACTGTCTCTCCATCTCTCCCTTGTCACTCCCTGTCCCTCTCCACCTTTCTCTCTCTATATGTTTCTTCCCCTTCCAACTCCATCTCTTGCTCCCCCTCTCTCTCCTCTCCCTCTTTCTTTCTTTCTCTCCCACTTCCTTTTGTATCTCCCCCCCATCACACATGATATATTTCTTCATCTTCCAACTCTGTCACTATCTCCCTCCCTCTCTCCTTCTCGCTTTCCCCCTCTCCCCCCCTCCATATATATGTCTCCCTAACTCTCTCTTCCCCTTCTTTCCCTATCTCTATTCTCTCCTTTTCTCTCTCTTCCCTCGTCTCCTCTCTCCCTCATTCCATCTTCATATCTCCCTTGTCACTCCCTCTCTCTCCAACTCTATCTCTCAATGTCTTTGTTCTTCCCTCACTCTCTTTCCCTCCCCATCCATCCTCTCTCCCTCCTTCTCCTCCTCTTCCTCCATCTCTCTCTCTTCTTAAATATTATATTATTCTTATATTAATTTCACATATGTTATATAAAGTATTTTCATTTTTAATTTATTAAAACCTCAATTTATCTCTATGGGGATATTTTTAGATAGGTTTGGACCTACCTCAAAGTAATTATACCCTTTTGTCTTTAGATTTAATTAAATAATGTTATAAAAATAAATTAAAATAGAGTATTTGTAAAATATTTTGATTTTGAAATAAGTTATGGTTTTTGGGCATCTGGTATTGATAAGCCATGATATTGGCCCATGATATTGTAACAAAATAATTAAAAGCCTTGATCCATAACATAAGAATCAAAAGCCTAAATGGCCCATGGTATTAGCCCATGGTATTATGTTTTTCTTCTTTTCTCTCCCTCTCTCCCTCCCTCTCTCTTTCTCTTCTGGGTATTGGTCCATGGCGTTGTTAAAAATGCTATATAGAAGTTAATAATACCAATACAGCAAAAATCCTTCCTCACAAATAGAATTCCACTTTACATGTTGATGAAACCAATTACACTTTGCCTTCCATGTTAAATTTATATTGTGTTTATACAATATAATTAGATGGATTTATAATTAGGGCAAACATTAGGTTAATTAATTTGGGTCGATTAAATTTTTATTAAATGTTAAATGTTAAAAATTTATACTTGAGATCTACCCACATACTGGGTTGTAGGGCCCACTTACTGGGTTGTACAGCGTCTCTTAACACAATAATAATAATAATAACAACAACAATCCATGGTTTTTCCATAGTATTCCTAACCCATGGTTTTTCTCATGGTATTATTCTCAAATATAGCGTATTTAAAAGGGTGCATAGTGTTTTTTTTAAATTACAATTTTCCAATTTTACCCAATTTATAGCCTGCGATTAATATTAGTTTCTTCATTTTTACCTATCTATTTGCCTTCCTAGTTTTCATTGATTTTGAATTCCTACGAAGGTAACCACTGAAGTGGAAGAGTTTATTTGCTATCTTACTTTAACCATTTTTCTATTTATAAGTTTTTTCATAGTGATGTTGTAGAAAATTGGAAGGGTTCTAACTATTGCAGTACATATCAAGGTATTTCAACTAAATATGGGTTGTTTTTAATTTCTTTTGTAGTTATTGCTTATTGACATCTGCAACACGTTTAGAATATTTTCAATTTATAAGTTGTTTCATAGTGATGTTGTAGGAAATTGCAAGGGTTCTAACTATTGCAATACATATCAAGGTATTTCGGCTAAATATGGGTTGTTTTTAATTTCTTTTGTAGTTATTGCTTATTGACATTACAACACGTTTAGAAGGAGGGTTACTCATGAAGACATAATATAAGGCTAATCAAACTATTAAGTTGTCCCTTTCCTCACAAAATAATATGATTAATTTCTTGTTAAGATATAATGTGTTTATCAAATACATGTTAATTAAATTGTGTATTTGAAAATAACATAAAGAAATCAATAGACTAAATAGTAAGAAAATATCATCATTAAGTATAATATTTAAAAATTAACAAAGAAGAAATCCCAACTTACAAAATGAGCTTCATATATCAAGTAAATAAGACATTTTTAATTGCTAAAATTACATTTAAAAAAAGTAATAATTATATTTAATAATTAAACCAGCTTAGATCCATCTTAACTCAAAATCTAAAAGGAGTGGTTTGCTCCGCTTCATCTATCAAGTAAACAAAACATTTTTAGTTACTAAAATTACATTTTAAAAAATTAATAATTAAACCAGCTTAGATCCATATTAACTCTCAATCTATCAAGGGACGAGAGATCAAATATTTTGAGGTGCAAACCTCTTTTTTGAGTGCAAAAATTGAGGAAGGTTTCAGGAAGTTAAAGATGGATCTAGGTGTGGTTTCAGTTGTGTGCAGGCCAAGAAAAAGATAACGAACATATGATTTGATTTTGATCAATACTATGTCATTAAACATTTAAATTATTAAATATAATCATTTTTTTAATTATATGCTAAATAGTTCAGATTAATCTGGCCATTTTAATGTTTAATTTTTCTTTTATGTTTTTTGAATGTAAAGTGGACAAGCTGTACATTAGTTGTTGATGATAGATAAATGTGACTAATAAGAAGTATAGTAAATTACAAGAGTCTTTCATTAGTCGACTAATCTCAAACTATTTTCTTCTACTATTCTTATTGTCACCCTTGTTACCTTTGTCGTCTTTTCATATATTTTCATATTGATTATATGAAAAGTACAGGTTAAATCGTAAACCATTTAAATCTTTAGGCTCGAGATATTGTAGTGAACACCATACCTTGTCTATATTTCTCTTCAATATTAATAGGTTGAATTACTATAACACAAAAATCAATGTACATTGTCAATAATATTTTATGCTTACACTGAAATCAATGCAAAATATTAATCCAATCACTTTAAAATTAATGTACTATCATACATCCAATTACATCAAATCATAAATCAACAACTACACTGAAATCAATGCATCTAATGCAAGAAATCAAATAAAATTAGAAAAAAACATTTACACTGAAATCAATGCATCTAATGCAAGCAATCAAATATGATTAGAAATCAACATTTACACTCAAATCAATGCATCTATTGCAAGTAAGAAAATATGTTTATAAACCAATATCTATACTGAAATCAATGCATCTAGTGCAAGTAAGAAAATAGGCTTATAAAACAACATCTATAATGAAATCAATGCATCTAGTGCAAGCAATGAAATAGGATTAGAAATCACCATCTAAACTGAAATAAATGCATCAAGTGTAGTAAGTATTCTTCCCTTTCTCTCCACTCCATATATATATATCTCCTTCCATCTCTCAATATTTGTCTCTCTATCTTAACCCCCCAAACACATATGCTCTCTCATTCCATATCTATCAATATCTCTACCTCTCCCTCCCTCTCCCCATCTCTCTCTTCTTCTCTCTCTTCACTTTCCATCTATATCTATATCTCCCCTTGTCTCTATATATCACCCCCAAAACATATACTCTCTTTCTCCCTCCCTCTCTCTCTCTTCCTCTTCTCTCCCTCTCCCCTGCTTCTATCTCTCTTCCCTCTTGTTATCCTCTCTCCCTTTCTCTCCATCTTTCTTATTACTCCCTCTCTCTCTCTCTCTCTCCACCTTTCTCTCTCTATTTCTTTATTCTTGCCTCCCTCTCTCCCCCTCCAACTCCATCTCTCTTTCCCTCCCTCTATCCACTCTCTCACATCCTCTCTCTCTCTCTCTCTCTTCACCCTCCAACCCTATTACTATATCATTCCCTCTCTCCTCTCTCCTTCTCTCCCCCATTCTCTCCATCTCTCATTCTTTCTCTCTTTATCTCACCTCCAAACATACACACACGCTCTCCATCTCTCCCTTCTCACTCCCTCTCTCTCTCCTCTTCTCATTCTCTATGTATTTCTTCTTCCCTCCCTCTCTCCTCCTCTCTCTCAAGTCTGCTCTCTCGTACTTCCTCTCTCTCCCTTTCTCTCCTACCTCCCTCTCTCTTCCCCATCACTCTCTCTCTTTTCCCTCTAATCCTCTATCTTCCCACATCACTCTCCTCCTCTCTCTAGAGTCTTGTCTCTCATTCTTCCTCTCTCTCTCTCTCTCTTTTCCTTCCAATCCTCTCTCTCTTCCCCCATCACACACACACTCTCTCTCTCTCTCCAACTATGTTACTATATCCCTCCCTCTCTCCTTCTCTCTATCTCTCTTTCTTTGTCAGTCTTTATCTCACCCTAAACATACTACTTCTCTCTCTTCATCTCTCCCTTGTCACTCCCTCTCTCTCCACTTCTCACTCTCTATGTCTTTCTTCGTCCCTCACTCTCTCCTCCTCTCTTGCAATTCCTCTCTCTCCCTTTCTCTCCTACCTTCCTCTCTCTTTCACATCTCTCTCTCTCTCTCTCTCTCTCTCTGCCCTCCAATCCTCTCACTATCTCCCTCCCTCTCTCCTTCTCTCTCTCCCACTTCATCTTTGTGTCTCCCTCTCCCTCTCTTACCCTTCTCTATATCTCTCACTCATCTCCCTCTCACTCTTTTCATTCCTCCTCTCCCCTATCCTTAAGTTTATCTCCATCCCTCTCTTGTCACTCCCCCTATCTCTCCACCTCTATCACTCTATGTCTTTGTTCTTCCCTCTCATATATATCTAAATAATATATATTTATAAATATACCACCTTTATATTGTTATTAATCCAAAGTTTTAATTTAATAATATAATATTTATATATATTAATTATAATATTATATTAATATAATATTAATAATTAATATCTTTTAATATTAATTGTTAATAATATTTTTTTTGTATGGTATTAATAATAATTTAGCCCATGGTATTTGGCCCATAGGCGTCACCTAAATAAAACCTATTTTTTGAGTGTTAGTAAGTATAAGCAGGTTTACAGAGTAAATATAAATAGAGGTTTTATTTATTTACCATACCTCTAATTTATTTATATTTTTATTTATTTATCATATCTCTTTTATTTACCAGGGTATTTGACCCATAGGCTTGGTATATAATTAGATGTTGATTTCTAATCCTATTTTATATATTTTATTTATTTATCATACCTCTTTATACTTTTATTTATTTATTTATTTACCATACATCTTTTATAAATATGGTATTTGGCCAATAGTATTAATAATTATTTGTCCCATGGTATTTGACTCATAGGCTTCACCTAAATAAAACATATTTTTTGTAAATATAAAGAGGTTTATGGAATAAATATAAAAAGAGGTTTTATTTATTTACCATACCTTTAGTTTATTTATATTTTTATTTACCTACGATACATCTTTTTTGAGTGTTGGTAAACCTTTTTATATTTTAAATTTATATTGTATTTATACAAACTAATAATTAGATTGGTTTTTAAATAGGGCCAACATTACATTAAAAATGTTAAATGTTGAACATTAACATTTACATTTAAATGTTTATGTGGGATCTACCCCATACTGGGCTATAGAGTGCCTCTCGGTGCTAGCCCATATCCATCTTAACTCCAGATCTAAAAGGAGAAGTTTGCTCCTCAAGAGATTTGATCCCTATCTATAAGTTGGTTATATTAATTAGTATTTTTATATTTTAAAATATTTTATTAATACATTTAAAAATATAATTTTTGAATTTAGGTGTTCTCCCCAAGCAGGCTTAGAGCCAAGTCAGATTTGAACCCTACTAACAAAACCCTTCTAAACTGGTGCACTACTAAGACTCAACTAAAAAATATAAACAATTTAAATTAATCTCTTTATTTTTTTTTTGCTTTTTCCAAAATCCTTTCATATAAATGGTTTCTTATTACATTTTGTTTTGCTTCTTTTTTAAAATTATAATTTATATGAACATTACAACCGTGAATATTTTTTTATAAGAAAGTTTTTACCATTACTTATCTAAAATGTAAAATTCTTTTTGTCTTCTTTTTAAAATTATTTATTATTATATATAATAATATATATTATATAATATAATATATATATATAATATATATATTATATATATATATATATTTATTTATTGATGAAAACATTAAAATTGGTCAATAATTTTTTTATTTAAGGAAATTTTACACATTTACTTATCTAAAAAATGTAAAATTCTTAATAAATATTACTTATTTTAAAAATATATTAATATTTATAAAAGTAATTAATTTATAAAATTCTAGAATAAAATAATTTTATCTTTTAAGAAGAAATCATTTTAAATAAAAATGAAAATGGACTAATTTTAATTTTTTTGAAAAATTAATCTATAATTTGTTTATTTTTTAGTAGCTTGGGAGGTACTCCAAGCCTTAGGCCTTAGGGTTTAGGGTTTGGAGGGAAAGTACCAGAAGGGTCACTTGTGGGTTTGGAACCCAAGCTTGGGGTTTTGCACCAATCATGTTTGGGGTATTTCCATGGAGCACTTTGGACATGTGATGGCACTAGCTGATAGAGGGTGGAAAAGAGAATTGAACACTTCGAGAATCATCGAATTCTGCGTTGTCCTTAGTGAGATATGAATTTTTGAAGTTAATTGTTGAGTTGACACCATAAGAGTCAAGGTAGGCTTAAGCTTAGTAAGCCTCCTTAATAGTTGTACAACCCTTAGATGACGTTTT
The DNA here is from genome assembly GCA_000404065.3 of Pinus taeda. Taxonomy (NCBI): domain Eukaryota; kingdom Viridiplantae; phylum Streptophyta; class Pinopsida; order Pinales; family Pinaceae; genus Pinus; species Pinus taeda. The sequence goes on from APFE031749786.1 coordinate 33,032, forward strand.
GGATGAGCCCTCTTATGTGTATAAATAAGAGGCGAGGAGGAGGCATTTGATCATCCATTTGTGCAACACACACAAGAAGAAAAGAACTTGGTGGAGGAGAGGATTTTCTTTTTGGGCTACAACAAGGAGAGGTAGACCAATGGAGGTTTGAAGGGCCATTTGGAGGCCAATTTAAGAGGACCGAAAGGCTAGAAAGTAGGTCGAGTACCCTGCTAGAGGGACGAGGCAATGCAGATCTGTTTGAGGTAGAAAAGAGGTAACGAACATTGTTTTGAGTGGGATGTAGGAATAAACATAGGTCTGTGGTAGGTTTTAGTCCTATCCAATCTAAAACAGGCCAGCGTGGAGGTTTTAGGGGTTGCAAAGTGCTAGAATAGAAAAACACAAAAGGAGGAACCTTCCTTGCCTAGGCCGCAACAAAAGGGAGGCTGTTTGAGTGGGTATTTTAGGGTTGTTGCAGCGTACACATGCCCTAATCAGGGACATCAGTAAAGTAGACTTGGAGCAACAATTGTGTCATGTGTTGGGTCAAATATTTGACTGGTTTTGGATCAGTTTATTGAGCAACCTATGGGAGCCAAGTGTTGGAGTTGTCTTTGGTGAGAAGAAACTTCAACTAGGTGCAGATCTTCAATGATTGTATTGGGTGCCATTGATCTGGTGGAAGGTAGCGTGTTGGCTACCCAAAGTAGCCCTAGACAATCTATCTTGAAGTGATGAAGAAGAGTTGAAGGTTGGGTGAAGATTGGTGCCAAAAGTGAAACACTTTGATGGACAATAGTGAATGCTATCCTGGCAGATTGAAGCTTGGGAATTGGCTATTCTAAAGAGTAGATTGGATCAACCTGTGTGCATGTAGTAGAAGTGACTTGCAGCAGTGTTAGGTGGCAACCCTCCTAGAGTCTCGATGTGTTTTCCTTTGAAGGACTAAGGGGAAACTAGTGAGTAGTACAAGAGCGAAGGACCAACAGGACAATATATGACATAGAAGCTGCAACAAAGTTTGTCATTTTATCTTGTATACCATAGATTGTTAAAAAAAGAGGGCAGAAAGGAGAATGCAACGCTTCAAGAATCATCGAATTTCGAGTTGTCCTTAGTGAGATATGAATTTTTGAAGTTAATTGTTGGGTTGACACCATAAGGGTCAAGGTTGGCTTAAGCTTAGTAAGCCTCCTTGATAGCTAAACAACCCTTAGATGACGTTTTGGAGGAGCCCTCTTATGTGTATAAATAAGAGGTGAGGAGAAGGCATTTGATAATCCATTTGTGCAACACACACAAGAAGAAAATAACTTGATGGAGGAGAGGATTTTATGTTTGGGCCGCAATAAGGAGAGACAAACCAATGGAGGTTTGAAGGTCCATTTGGAGGCCAATTTAAGAGGACCGAAGGGCTAGGAGGTAGACCAAGTACCTTGTTAGAGGAATGAGGCAATGTAGGTCTATTTGAGGTAGAAAATAGGTAAGGAATGTTGTTTTGGGTGGGTTGTAAGAAGCAGCATAGGTCTGTGGTAGGCCACAGGCCTAGCCACTCCAAAACAGACCAACGTGGAGGTGTTAGGGGCTGCAAAGTGCCTAAAATAGTAGCACACGAAAGGGGGGACCTTCCTTGCCTAATACACAACAGAGGGAGGCTGTTTGAGTGGGTATCTAAGGGTTGTTGTAGCATACACATGCCCTAACTAGGGAAAATAGTACAACATACTTGAAGCAACAGTTTTTTCATGTGTTGGGTTAAAGATTTGACCAGTTTTGGATCATTTTGTTGAGAAGCACGTGGGAGCCAACTAGGTGTAGATCTTGCAGTGATTGCATTGGGTGCCATTGGTCTAGTGGAGGACAATGTGTTGTCTACCCAAAGTAGCCCTATACAAGCTATCTTGAAGTGACGAAGAAGAGCTGAAGGTTGGGTGAATATTGGTGCCGAAAGTGATGCACTTTGATGGAAAAAAGTGACTGGTAGCCTGGTAGATTGGAGCTCAGGAATTGGCCAGCCTAGAGAGGAGATTGGATTATCCCATGTACATGCAGCATAAGTGAATTGCAACAGTGTTAGGTGGCAGCCCTCTTGGAGTATCGATGTGTTGTCCTTTGAAGGACTAAAGGGAAACTAGTGAGTAGTATGGGAGCAAAGGACCAACATGACAAGATATGACATAGAAGTTGCAGCGAAGTTTGTCATTATATCTTGCATACCATAAAATGTTGTATTATTCAGAGTTGGTTGAATATAACTAAGATTGGGTTGTACATCATTTTAGAAAGTTTTGTTAAAAAGTGTGTATAACTGTGCATATATGATTTAATGCTTTAGATTTTCCATTGTGCAAAGTAGTTCTAGTTGAGATTATTGGTTTGGTAGCGTCAGTGATTTTAAGGCTCTAACCTAGACCCAAGATTGTGGAAATTCAACATAATTGAAACTTATAATTTCAATTTTCTTTTAACTTTGTATATCCACTTGACAAAATATTAATAATTATTTTAAAGATAACAAAAATAAAACAATTTCCCCGGATGCGGGTGTAAACTCTGCAATTAAGACGATTGAGTTGCCCACACGCCGAGGACATGCCTTCACGCTGCGGACAGGTGGATGACATGGGTTCCGGGCTGGTTATGGCCCAAAAGGACTCAGGGAGTCTTTATGACGATTTAATGCGCTGGGTTTTCCAAGGATTTGCCAACCGCTATTTGCTCATGGCGAACACAAGTCTCACTATGTCTCTGCATTTTGGCTCTGGTTCTGGTTATTCGGAGGTTTATTCTTTCGTGGAGGAGGGAGGCTCGGAGGGCAGTGTTGCCACTCTCGAGTCCTTCCCCTGTCCGACTTGCCTAGTCCAGTTGAATTGGGTTTATGCTGTTGGGTGGTCTCACCTGGTTCAGTGGAATCTTCCTTTGGAAGCTGGGTATTTCAGCCTAGTTCAGGGGAATTGTTTGTTTGTTGTTGGGTATTGTCGCTTGTCGTTCGTGGGGTGGTTCCGCCTGGTTCAGTGGAATCTGTCTTTGGAAGCTGGGTATTTCAACCTGGTTCAGGGGAATTGTTTGTTTGTTGTTGGGTGCTGTCGTTTGTTTATTTGCTGTTGGGTGCTGTCGCTTGGGGGGAGGTTCCGCCTGGTTCATCTAAGGCAGGGACATTGGAGTTTCATGCCCCGTGAAGTTTTTCTGGGTAACCGAAGGCACAAGGCTGTTAAGCCACCCCCTGTTTCTTCCATGGCGCCACGAGCAGGCTATCGCAGGCCACGAAGGGGTGGTAATTCGGTGAGCCAGAGTGGCACTAGCGCCAGTAACCATTCCAGCCCACGGAGAATTTCTCCTTTGGCCTATGCCTCACCTCCCTCAGGGAATTCGGAGAATTCTGCTGAAGATGCTTGCAACGCAGTGCAGACTGCGACTCTCTACTACCGTCGCAAGAAGAATAAACCAGTTGTCAAGGCGATGATAACAGTTATTTTTGAAGAAGAGGATGAGGGGGATGGAAGCTCGGAAGCTGATAAGGGAGAAAGGTCTCCGCCATCATCAGACAATTCCTCCAAAAGTAAGGATAGCGCCTAAAGTCCGGGAAATCAAAGTAAGATGGATGAGGATAATACTTTTGGCTATTCTGCTGAGCAGAAGGAAGCTTTGCATGAGATCAGAGGCCTCAAAGGGAAAGAACCTCTGGTCTCTTCTGGGGATCCTTCAGAGGTTCAAAAAGTCACCCACCCCTGCAAGCCCTCCTCTCCACAAAGCATGTCAAACAGAGCAGCGTCTGAAGATACATTTGATTACACCCTGTATCTAAAGCTCCCGCCTGGCATTGAGAGCATTGAAGCTATTCCGGCTGGTATGGAGGTTACTTGGGAACGGGATCCTGATCATGCTGCTGCAGATCGCAAGAAAAGAGCGCTGGAGCGAGAGGCCGAGGCGCGGAAGAAGCTGGGAAATTGATGTCCGAAATGTTCTGGGTAAGCCTGTCCTCAGGCGTTCAGTGTGTCTTCTTTTTGGCTCTTTTGTGCAAGGTGGTATGCAACAATTATCGATACTGTTAGGGGTCATGAGGTCTGGTTCTCAAAATATGTATATGTCGATGTCTGTCTATCTAGTTTCGCAGTCTGTATATGTCGAGTTTGTCTATCAGTGTCGAGACATGATGAAGTTCAGACATTTTATCTTGTTATGTTTGGTTACGCTTGCCTGCACACACAGTCTATTCAGGTGGGTGAAGAAAGTCTTGACCGAGAGCTGCACTCTCGCTCTTAGAGGTGTTCACCTCTTGTAAATAATCTTTTTGTTTTTTAATATATATTTAGTTAGCCTTTGCCAAGCAAAAAAAAAAAACAAAAATAAAACAATTTTATGTATTTCATAATAAATTGTGATTTTCCTACTACATTACAATTTTCCATACCATAGGTCTGCTTTCCTTCATTCAAACTTAGAGTAAGAATGGATACAAAACTTAAACTTAAGCCAATATTAATGTAAGAGGATGTGAATATTAATACTAAATAGGTCAATTGTTATATATTTTGGGTTGTTTTGAACTAGGAGTTATTTGGATGAGAAAAGTCATGTTTTTCATGTGTACTCATTTATTAAGATTTTATTATTAGAAAATATATTTTTATCGAAGTTTTTTACAAAGAATTTTAATAATAATATATGGATTTTTTTTTTTTTAAAACATACACTATAAACTTCATAAATTGGAAGGGGAATTTTTATATAGGTTTGAAATGTGTTTTTCGAATATTTTTCTAAAGGTTTTTATACAAGTTATATCAATTTGCTCTTCAAATATGACACCTACATGTACAATTAAGACAATTGCATTATTGGCTATTTCCCACATGGTTCTTCGATGCACTTCATAGAAATAATGCATTGTTGATTGGTGAGGTCCTATAATACTTATTGTGAAAGCAATAATGTTATTCAATATGCATGATGCACCAATTATCTCATACAATTCATGAAATACCAATAAGTATTTATAAATGATGTACCATATCATATGCTTCAAAATAATTGTTATGCCAAATGTTTTAAATGATAAATGTATAGTATATGGTGTAGAATCATTTACACAACCATATATCAATACATTGTCACTTGATACCATGTTAGAGCATCAATGCAATAAAAATTCAAAAACGCTAGGGCTATAAATATTCAAAGAATTGATGCACATTGTTTTAAACTAACTATTTGCGTTTTTTGTTGTGACCAAACCTATATTACTATTGTTGAGAGACCGAAAAAATAAATTGAAAACTACATAGAGAAGAACAAATTCCCATGAATTTTATAATGAAATTGAGTGTTGAAAAAAAACTAAATCACCTTGGAATTTTCCCCAAATGGAGTGGCCATCATAGATACAACAACCTAAGTGAGCATGGAGATCATCACTAACTTTTGGAACCCCACCCATCCTCTACATGATTTGGGTAGGACAAATGGTGATGTTATTCTACCAAGCTGTGCATGGTTGGTGAAGGGTGACAAAATTTATATGTAGTGAGTCATATTGAATAAGTGAAAGTGATAATGTTATTTAGTATGCATGATGCACCAATGTTGTCATATGTATTCAGGAAGTACCCATACGTATTTATAAATGATGCACCATACCATATTTTTCAAAATCAGTGTTATGCCACATTTTCTAAATGATCAATGTATAGTATACAGTGTAGAATTAGTGTCACAACCATATATCAACACATTGCCGCTTTGCTTCCATGTTAGAGCATCAATGCAATAAAAATTCAAAAGCACTATTTCTATAAATATTCAAAGCATTGATGCACATTGTTTTAAACTAACTATTTAGTTTATGTTTGTTGTGATCAAAACTATGTTACTAATATTGACAGATCAAAAAATAAATTGAACATTACATAGAGAAGAACAAATTTCCATGAACTCTATAATGAAATTGAGTGTTGAAAAAAACCTAAATCACTTGGTGGCCATCATAGATATGATATCTCAAGTGAGCATGGAGATCATCACCAAACTAAGGAACCCCACCCATCCTCTACATGATTCGAGTAGGATAGATGGTTATGTTATTCCACAAGGTGTGCAATGCTGGTGAAGGGTGACAAAAGTTATGTTTAGTGCACCATAATGAATTAGTGAAAGCGATAATGTTATAATTTAGTATGCATGATGCACCAATTCTTCCATATGTATTCATGAAGTACTAATTATTCTTTATAAATGATGCACCATACCATATGTTTCAAAATCATTATTATGCCAAATGTTCTAAATAATAATGTATAGTATATGGAGTAGAATCAATGTCACAACCATATATCAACACATTGCCACTTTGTTGTCATGTTAGGGCATCAAAGCAATAACAAGTCAAAAGCACTAGTATTATAAACATTCAAAGCATCAATGCACATTGTTTTAAAATAAGTGTTTATTTTACTTTCATTGCGATCAAAGCTATCTACTATTGTTGAGATATCAAAAAAGAAATTCAACATTACATAGAGAAGAAAAAATTCCAATGAACTTTGTAATGAAATTAAGTGTTGAAAAAAAACCTAAATCACCTTGGAATTTTCCCAAAGTGGGGTGGTCATCATAGATATGATAGCCCAGATGAGCATAGAGATCATCACCAACTTGGGGAACCCCACCCATACTCTACATATTCGGGTAGGATAGATGGTGATATTATTCTGCAAGGTGTGCATGGTTGGTGAAAGGTGACAAATATTATGCAAAGTGTGCTATAATGAATAAGTGTGGGAGAGGGTTTAACCCTAAGGTCCTAGGAAAATCTTGAAGGTTGCGGAGAGCACCATCGTTGCATCGTAAGTCCACCATTAGCAATAACCATGCACCATCGAGTCATTATGATCCTCAATCTTGAACCAAAGCGGGATGGGTGATAACTTCATAAGAGTGGACTGTTATAGTTAAATAGTGAAAGGCTCCTCATGGATTGTTATGTTAATATTCATGGATTTGTTCATTTATACTAGTTCACTCTATTTCATTTATATTTTTGTCACAACTTTTGTCAAGTTTTAAGGCCACCTCTTCCTAATTTCACTCCCACAAATTTCATCTCGCCACCCTCTCACCTCCAACATTTTTATTTTCTTGTCTGACCTTCATCTCAACTACCATTCACACTTTCCTAATTTTTCCTCCCCAATTGATCCATAAGCTCTCCCTTGTTCTGCAAAGGTTAGGACAATTTGTCATTACTCCCTCAGTCTTAGCCAAAATTGGATCTTATTATCTACCTAGCTCCATTTTTCCTTATCCCTTATTCCTTTTTCTCTAAGGCATTATCCCTACATATTTCTAAGTGCTCCTTACCTAGTCTGGTCTTGTCTTCATATACCATTACAACATATAGTGATGTGTCCTTCCATCATGTCTAGAGGTCATGGTCAACATCATGGGAGGAGTGGTGGAAGAGGCCTCTATGGCTCTAGAGTGTAGGAACATTAGGGGAATTTCGAGGTATAAAATAGGCCTCCTAATGAAAATAATTGTAGGTTCTAACCTTGTACAAAAATTACTTGCAAAAAAATTCATAAAAATATAAAATATATAATAACGAGAACAAAAAATATACAAAGAGATTTTTCTCTTGGAACCCAATACTGATAAAACTATATTTATTTTTCATTATATTCCTTTCATGTTACAATACATTATATACAAGTCGATTCATTCATAAACCCCAATCCATTAACCCTATGTTAGAACATAACCATAGTTCCCTTAATTGGATCTATAAAATACCATGGGAAAAACCAACATGCCCAAAACCATGCGCAAAAACCATGTGCAAAACCATGGGTGGGTCTGGCCACCATCCTTGGGTTCACCCAACCATTATTGGGTTTTCCTAAAAAAAAAAAAGCCTGGATCGCTACCCCAGACCATGAGCAGGGGAGATGCCACCTCCCTGCAAACTCCCCAATAAGGAGGGATACCACCTCCCAGCAAAACCCTCGAAAAAGGTGGCTACTACCCCCACATTTTGCCTAGTGCAACATAACAACGTTTGATGCTATTAATGGAAAAAGTATAACACATACCAAATATTCTCCCACTTGTTTTAATTCCACACAAGGGGATGCAAGAGTGCACAATCATTGGTCTAGGATTGCAATGCCCATTGTTTCTATAGACTAAGAAAAATTCTCAGTGCTCACTAACTTTGTCAATGCATCTGCAATATTCTTCAAAGTGTCCACCTTTACTAGCAACACCTTTTAGTCTTCAACCATATCCCTCACAAAGTGATACTAAACATCAATATGCTTTGTCTTTGAATGATAACTAGGGTTCTTTGCTAGGAAAATTGCACTTTAGCTGTGACAGTCTATCCTTATAGATCGTTGTACCAACCCCATACCTGAACACAATCTTTGTAACCAAACTGATTCCTTGCTTGCGTGAGTTGTTGCCATGTATTAAACCTATGTAGTTGAAAGTGCCACTACAAAGTGTCTCTTTCTCATCCAACTGATTGATCCTCCAAATAAATTAAACACATACCCACCTATAGATCTTCTTTGATCCAGATCTCCAACCCAGTCTACATTAATAAAGCCACCTATGTCCAATAGTCTATCCAATATTGGTATTCCTTGGCAACGCAAACCATAATCACTAGTGCCATGTTGATATTTAAAAAATCGCTTCATTTTTGTCCAATGCTCCTTCCCTGGTTTTGACATAAACTTGCTCAATACTCCCACTGTATCTACAATGTCTAGTTTGGTACAGACCATTGCATACATTAATCTACAAACTACACATGCATATGTAACATGGGACATGTCCTCTTCCTATTCTTGTGTCCCGGGACACTGTTTAGCAGATAACGTTTCACCTCTATTTTACTACCCTACATATTAAAGCTCTGTAATATTGTTTGAACATGCGTCCTCTGGTTTAACCAAATCTTCTTCTTTACTCGATCTCATTTAATTTCCATGCCCAAAATATAGTTTGCATCACAAAGATCCTTCATGTCGAATTTAGAGGACAATTGGGTCTTCACATACTAGATAATTTCTCTACCATTTCTAATCAACAACATGTCATATACATACAAGACCAAATAAATAACACAGTCGCCAATCAATTTAAAATACACGCAGTGATCCTTTTTTCTCCTTGTGAAGCCAAGTCCTCGTATATACTTATCAAATTTTGATACCATGTCCTTGGTGAATTCTTTAACTCATATGGAGAATTTTTTTAACCTGCATACTATTTCTTTCTTATCCTTCACTATAAATCCTTTTGGTTGCTTCATGTAAATGTTTTCTTCTATATCTATGTGAAAAAATGTTGTCTTTACATCCATACGTTCTACCTCAAAATAAAAACAACACCTATAGATAAAAATAATATAATAGAAGCCAACTTGGCAAGAAGAGAAAAAATATCACCAAAATCAATTCTTAGCACCTAAGAATAATATTTTTCTACCAACCAAGCTTTGTATTTCTCCACCTTGCATTCTACATTCATCTTCTTCTTAAACACTCATTTGCAACCAATGGGTTTCCTTACAACCGACAAATCCATCAGATACCAAGCCTCATTTTTGTTTAAGGCAACCATTTCTTCAACCATGGCCTTTTTCCAAAGTTTTCGATCCTTTGAATCCAGTGCCTCCCTAACAGTTATGGGATCATCATCAGTAATAGATAAAGAAAAAATTGAACAAAAAGCAGATGGACTATACCTATCTGGTAGCCATCTCTCTCAAGCTAATCTCCTCAAAATCAAAATCTGTGATTCTTCCACTTTTGATTCTAATTCTTTTGTAGAGTATAATTATTCCTCCTTTAGTTCAAGCTCTATATTCTTTGGTTCATTTTTCTTGGTAGGTATTCATGTTTAATAGCATCTTTCACTTCTCTAAACACCACATCTCAAATGCACAAAACCTTCTTTGTTTCTCAGTTCCAATTCTTATAACTCTTTAAATTATCTTTATACCCAATAAAGATGCACCTTTCAGATTTACTATCCAACTTGGTTCTCTTCTCCTTTGGGCATGTACATATGCATCATGACCAAATACCCTGAGATGTGAAAGAGAGGGTTTCTTACCAGTCCATACATCATGTGGAGTCTTATCCTCCAATGTTGATGAAGGTGATCTGTTAAAAAGGTAACACGTAGTATCCATTGCCTTTGGATAGAATTCCTTCCCCAATCCAATGCCCCTAAGCATGATTCTTTCCTTTTCCATTAATGTCCTATTCATTCTTTTGACAACTCCATTTTTCTAAGGTGTGTATGGAGTAGTCTTTTGTTGCGCTATACCACACTTCTTACATAAATCTTTGAATTCCTTCTTGCAAAATTATCCACCATTATCTATCCTTAACACCTTAATCTTATTCTCTATCTGATTTTCCACTAGAGCCTTAAATTCTTTAAACATGTCAAAGACTTCATATTTATTCATGAGGAAATATATCCATGTACTCCTCGAGAAATCATCTATAAAATAGACATAGTACACATATTTACCCAGTGATGAGGCTGACACAAATCTAAACACATCACTGTGCACAAGGTCTAATATCCCTTTCGTCCTCTTAACACTAGAGGAGAAACTTGCCCTATTATGCTTCCCATATACACAATATTCACAAAAATCAAAATCCAGAGAGAAATTATACATACCTTCTACCATACCATTAATATGTAGTATTCAAAGGCTCTTCTCTCTAATGTGTCCTAGTCTTTGATGATACAACTTAGTCTTTTCACTAGAGATTACGAGATTTTCTGCTCCACTTTTAGGAACCACAAAACTGTTGCACCCATCAATGACAATGCTACCCAGAATCTTGTGCATAGTTCCAATCCAAACTCTCCTTATCAATACCAATGCTCCCCAACCCATCTTGCAGTTATATTTCTTGAACATTTTTTTTACACCTACAACATCCATCTTGCTTACAAAAATTATATTTTTGGCCAATCTAGGAATGTGAAAAAACACCAAGAAGTAATCTAATCCTTCCACCTTGTAACATCAAATTGAATTTTGTGTGTCTATGATTCTGGTCTTCCTATCATCACCTAGGAAGACATCACCACCATCATATTTCTCATACTCACAGAACCACTCTCTATTGGGGTTCATATGAAAGGACACACCTGATTCAATCAACCATGACTCATGATCTATGTGTATAGGAAGAAGCCATGTACACATCCCCACCTTCATCTAAGGTGGTTTTTGCCTCTGCAAAATGAGCATCATCAAATTCCTTTCCTTTCTTAGGAGTTTTAGATATACAATCATTTGTGTAGTGCTCTTATGTTCTACATTTCCAACATACCTTTATGGGTTTTCTTAGAGATTTAGATTTCCCTATAGATTTAGATCTTCTACTTGAGGAATTATTTCTATATATGTTATGGGACCGTCCTCTTATAAACAAGGCATCTCCATTCTAGTCCTCCATATTTTTCCATCTTATCTCCTCCAATAATAAGGATGAGACTATTTCATGAAATTTCATGGTAGTTTTATTACTACCTATGACAACAACCATACTATCCCATGAGTCTGGTAGAGAACACAACAAACTATTGCACTTATCTTCATATGGAATTTTAATATCAACAAATAACAACTGACTTACCACAATATTGAAGGCATTCAAATTCTCTCTCACCAAGCCTCCATCCTTCATCCTCAGGTTATACAACTTTTTCCATAGGAACAATTTGTTCACTAGGGACTTAGATTGATACAAAGTTCCTAACTTCTCCCACAAATCCTTTTGTCATATCTTCCTCTGATACACTTAACAACATCAAATATGAGGGGCACAATCATATTGTGCTCTTTTCCTTTCGATCTAACTTCAACCAATATTATGCCAACATTATTATTAGTGTTGTTCTTGGATCTACAACAATCCACTTATATTTATCCACCAATACATCCTCCATCTTGAGCTTCCACTACTCAAATCTATGTTCATTGAATTTTTCAATCTCTATCTTTCCATTGTTCGCCATCTCCTTTCATCACCAGAGTCAATCCCAACAATCTCCCACTATAATCGGGTCTACCACAAGCCCGGAAACAAACTCCTCAACCACAAAGGCATCCCCTTGAAGTTGAAAAAAATATGATACCAAATATAGATTTTAACCTTATACACAAATTACCTGCAAACAAATTTTAAAAAACAAAAAATATACACAAAGATTTTTCTCTTGGAACCCAAAATCGGGAAAACTAGATTGATTTTTCATTATATTCCTTTCAATGTTACAATACATTATATACATGTCAAAGAATTCATAAACCCAATCCATTAACCCTAGATTAGAACATAATTATAGTTCCCTTGGCCAAATCTACAAAATATCATGGGAAAAACTATCATGCCTGAAACCATGCGCAAATGGTTGCCTAGGAGGCAACAACAAATTCTAAGAATAGACCCCACCTCACAGCAAGGAAAGGATTTCTATTGCAAAGGGAGTAATCATGCTTGACCATAATGCCATGCATGCCTGAGACATCAATAACGAGATAGGTAATTGTGTTAGATGTTGGAAAATTCTTGAACTAGAGACATAAAATATAGGAAAAATGTTGAATTTTATTAGCATGTTAAAGCTCTAATGGAAAATTCCTCTAAGACATTGATGATGCTTGTGAATAAGTGGACCTTCCTTAGGTGGACGAGGTGTTACTATAGCAAAAGGATATCCAAAACAAACTTCCAACTTCCACTTCTCAGGATCTGGGTACCTCAACTGCTCCTATTGATCATGCTTAGGCAACCAATGGTGTAAATATTGAAGTTTAAAATTAATTTTTTATGTTCAATTATATGATTTTCAAGGTATTTTATAATAGAGGCTATCCAATTTCATAGGGATAGAGACTTTTTTTTATTATTATTACCAAAAACTTGAAAAAAGCCATAAATGGAAAGTATATATATATAAATATATATTATGGTTAGTTGGGTTCCCAAATGGCCAAACAACCAATATTTCCTTTAATTTTCGGTTGATAGTATTAATATAATAGAAAATAGTAAAACATAACTTTACAAAAATAAACATCTTGGAATTTGAGAGATAAATAAAATAGAGAATATATCACTTACTCTTGGAATGCCTACCCTATACGACATCAAACTTAATATTCAAAACATGTGCAACAAAAGTAAACTTTCATAAAAATCTAAAGGAACTTGAAAATTTAATTTTCAAATTATTTGATAAAAAACATAATAAATCTAATTTAGTTTTATAGGTTTAGTGAGTAAAGTTGATCTTCGTGCAATCATGATTGTCTTTAATACTAATTTTATTATTTAATCATTACATTAGTTTTGAGTGTAGCACGTGAATACATAAATTGTAAAATGAAAATAAGAAATAGTATATTTCTGTATGCAAATCATGAAAGTATATATCATGAATTAAAAATATTTTATAAAATGTTACTCATAAATGAATGTGAAAAATACTAAATATTAATATTTCATGTAAATAGCCATTAATATTTTATAAAATGTTATTTTAAATAAGAAAAACGTGAAAAATATTAAATATTGATATTTCATGTTAATAGCAATTATTTCTATATTTTAAATAGCTTGCACATATAATAGAAGACATAACCAAAATAGATAATAGATAATATAATTTGTAAGTTTAAAAACCTTATTTTAAAATAGATTCGCCCATTCACATAATTATTTTGTTAATTTTCTAAATATAAATGTATGTTTCTATAACATAATAAAAAGAAACATTAAAAAACAACAAAAATACAAAGAGGTTAATATAACAAGTTATTAATTTTTTTTTTAAGTTCTATGTTAGTAGGTATCTAATTTGAATATCTTTAGTATATAAATGAATGCACTAGTTTATGTTATCATACATATCTATATATATATTAAATAGAAAATGGAAAAAACGTTTATTTAAAAATAATACAAATATTATATATATATCTATATATCTATATATATATATATAATAATTAAAAAAATTATAAAACAAAAATGTTTTTCAAAAATAAATTTATAAATTAATTATAAAAGATAATTTTTTTTTGAGTTTATTAAATTTATAGAATTTTTCTTCGATGGGATGAGTGACAATGAGGAACAAGATGTTGGGAGAAAGTCAACCACCCCACTGTCTCGAGGTGCATTTAAGAGGGGGAAACATAGCTTGCCCCTCACATGCATTTGCATCCAAAGATTGAAGGCGAGGATGGAGTAGGATGATACTTATTTCAACTTGGTTTTGTACTGTGCGTGAGACATTTAGTGGAGTAACAAAGGTAGTTTAGACCTCTCTCCGAAACAAGCAAGGTGGTGGAAGGGGAATGTTTATGTGGTATTTGTATGTGAAAACATTTCTCTAGCTACGATAGTGTTGTTTCCTTCCTCTCACTTAGCCTCGGATGCAACCTTAGTACATGGAATTTGGGTCACAATAGGGTTGGAGGTCTGTGCTTGATAATTTGAGGGGTGTATGCTTATGAATATTTGCTTGGTTAGAGAAATGGAAGGGATGGAGTGCATTCGATTTCCATGGGTGTGAAGGGGACCCAATTTGTGAATATGGGGCAATTCTGGTTCACGTGGGTGTAAGTCAAGTGGCAAGGCAAAGGATTTAAGGGGACAAGAGTGGATGTGGAGAGCAAGTGGAGATGTTCTTATGGACTCTTGACAGGGGCAAAGCTCTTAAACTAGAAAATGGCAGGAATTTGAACCAGTGTCGCGATACATAAGAATTGATGTCTTAGCGAGCTCTCTGACATAGGTAATTCAAGTGACCTTGATTTTCTTTGTTAATTTATTTGAGTTTAATTCGTTTGGCCTTGTACATGTGATTTCTTCTACTCTTATCTATCCATTTGGTGGGTGGGTGTTGTCTTGGTATGGCTGCCTGCTAGCAGGCTTTGATGTTTTTGTAGTCACCTTGTGTAAGATAGTTATCTAGTCTCAGTTCCTTTGTTTTGTAAATTCTACGAGGTGGATTGGTTGTGGTGGTCTGACTCTTAATAATCTAGCATGGTTTTGGGACCCTGGGGTCAATTTGATTCCTAAAATCTGGTCTATATCCGATCGATAGGGGAGTACCCTTTCTTTTGGTCACCTCCTCTTTGGTTCAAGCCCTATATTACAATGTTTGTGTATGGCATTTATTTTACAGGCCTTGCTACGATTATTTCATCTACTATATTTCTACTTCTACTTTTCTTAGTAAGGATTCTAGGAAAGTGACCCCTCTGTGCGACATGCCAAGGAAACATATACGTAGTTTTAGGTGGGCTAGGGTAGGGGCCCCCAAGGCAGAAATTAAGTCCAACAACAAAGTCAAGAAGTAATTGGCACTTTTTAATCTAGTTTCCCTCTTGAAAATTGCAACAAGATTCATAATTTGGAGTCCTTGGTGGTTGTATGGCTCCAATTTTTTCATGATTTTCAACCAGTCATTTAACCGTTTTACCCCTCAAACCCTAGACATGCAACCACATATTGAACTTCTATTGTGCATTTTCCACTCTCTTAAATGATGAAAATGAGAACTTGGGGATTGCCCAAATCCCAATTCCTTTAAAACTCTTGATCCTGGACCTGTGGTTTATGGGCTCACGAAGCCTCGATGGAAGTATTCTTAAAATTTTTAAAATAGAGATCTTTTATCGAACCAGCCCTTTCAAACCCTCTTCGCCCATACAATCCCAACACAATATTATACGCTGTATATCGGGTTCAGTTCCCACGGTTCACAGTTAAATGCCACAGTGTTTACATGTAATACCACAGTGTTTTCATATAGTTCTACAGGCATACATATATATCAATATAATGGACAGCGCAACTACTCTAAAAACACATCCAAACCTTTCTATTAATCCCTTCCCTTGACCTTCTGCTGTGAACCTTCAACATGCAAGCAATCGGCGCTCTGAAATCTGGACGAGGTTGAGGGAGTAGAATGTCACCGCCAACATTTCACATTACAGCTCCGCGGTTCTCCAATTCTCTGTTCTAAATACGCATATGCAACTCTGCCTCAACGTATATGCACAGTCAAAAAAAATAACTGAGGAACCCACATGCTCCTTCCAAACACCCTGACAGCGTGTTATTTGACCGTCTTCAATATACTGTGCAAGCCTATAATTCTTCTCAATCAGATGTACGCATAGCTGTTTCATTAATTATACACATATGGCTCCACTGTCCATAAAATTACACACAGTCCTACCAGTTTTCAATTGGAATTCAGAACGCACAGCAGTTATAAAAAAATCCACAGGCACACAATACAATTGCTATAAAGATAGCGCATTCATAACATCTATAAAACTCACATAAGCATATATAATTAACACAGAACATGAACACATATTCATATATTTCCGGAATAGTTACAAAATTAAGGCATTTCAGCCTTAAAACTAGCTCTAGCTCAATTACATCTTGCCACTCACAAAATTCCTCACAAACAGATATTCCTACACCCCTATGGTATTACAATTATATAAGAATTTTAGGAAGGATCAATCCTATCCTCTCCTTATTTCCTCCACAAAAGCTTCATGCATGCATGCTTTAAATCTGCTTTATCTATTTTTCTGTTTTAAATCATGCTTTTCTTTTGTTCTGATCCTCTCGTCTAGTTTGTTTGCTTTGTTGCTGTTTGCTCCTGCATCAGACTCCCGAGGCACAAAAATTTATGACCTCCTGGTCATATGCTTCTGCTCTTCGTAATATCTTTAACTTGTGAGCTACAATTAACCTCTGCAACAACAAGTCCTCCTTGCTGCCTCTTACCTCACCAAGCTCTCCTCTAGCCTTGATCTTTTGGTAACCGCTCTAGGCTATTGCAATCTTCTCACCTTCCTCTACTGCCATCTGCACAATAGCAAGACCATAAACTCTCCATCTTTAACACAATTGTACCTCTTTCCGCAGAATCTTTTACTGCTCTGATACCACCTGATGAAAATGAGAACTTGGGGATTGCCCAAATCCCAATTCCTTTAAAACTCTTGATCCTGGACCTGTGGTTTATGGGCCCACGAAGCCTCGATGGAAGTATTCTTAAAATTTTTAAAATAGAGATCTTTTATCGAACCATCCCTTTCAAACCCTCTTCGCCCATACAATCCCAACACAATATTATACGCTGTATATCGAGTTCAGTTCCCACGGTTCACAGTTAAATGCCACAGTGTTTACATGTAATACCACAGTGTTTTCATATAGTTCTACAAGCATACATATATATCAATATAATGGACAGCGCAACTACTCTAAAAACACATCCAAACCTTTCTATTAATCCCTTCCCTTGACCTTCTGCTGCGAACCTTCAACATGCAAGCAATCGGCGCTCTGAAATCTGGACGAGGTTGAGGGAGTAGAATGTCACCGCCAACATTTCACATTACAGCTCCGCGGTTCTCCAATTCTCCGTTCTGAATACGCATATGCAACTCTGCCTCAACGTATATGCACAGTCAAAAAAAATAACTGAGGAACCCACATGCTCCTTCCAAACATCCTGACAGCGTGTTATTTAACCGTCTTCAATATACTGTGCAAGCCTATAATTCTTCTCAATCAGATGTACGCATAGCTGTTTCATTAATTATACACATATGGCTCCACTGTCCATAAAATTACACACAGTCCTGCCAGTTTTCAATTGGAATTCAGAACGCACAGCAGTTATAAAAAAATCCACAGGCACACAATACAATTGCTATAAAGATAGCGCATTCATAACATCTATAAAACTCACATAAGCATATATAATTAACACAGAACATGAACACATATTCATATATTTCCGGAACAGTTACAAAATTAAGGCATTTCAGCCTTAAAACTAGCTCTAGCTCAATTACATCTTGCCACTCACAAAATTCCTCACAAACAGATATTCCTACACCCCTATGGTATTACAATTATATAAGAATTTTAGGAAGGATCAATCCTATCCTCTCCTTATTTCCTCCACAAAAGCTTCATGCATGCATGCTTTAAATCTGCTTTATCTATTTTTCTGTTTTAAATCATGCTTTTCTTTTGTTCTGATCCTCTCGTCTAGTTTGTTTGCTTTGTTGCTGTTTGCTCCTGCATCATTAAACCCTAAACCCTTTGACATGCATAATGAGGTAAAAAGTTGCTTATTTACATGAATTCCTAGTTTCTAGTAGATTCATTGAATTTTAAATGTTTTTACTAACGATGAATTATTTAGTCTAGTTTCTAATCCAACAATGCAATTTTGGTACCCAATCGCAATTGGAATATTTGCAGCCTTCTAGAAGTAATTTCAACACATGGGTTTTGTAGCCAAAAATTCCAAACCTACTTTAGAATGTTCAGATCACACCCAGGTCATACATGTGAGATGCCATCACCAAAATATTGGTAAATGTCAAAATTTCTGGAATGCCAACTTTGGGCATGATTTTTTAGGTGATGGAGGTGAATCATATTCTAAGACGTGGGTTTTTCTCCAAGCATAATTTTTTTTCAAGTCTCGACGTATTCCCAAATATTAATCATGGCTTGGAAGATACATGAGGTTCTTTGAACCCAATTTGTAAAAAATGCAACATTTTACTAGATTTCCAAATCATGCCTTGATTTGAGGAAAATGTAAAATCAATCATCTAACAACATGACAAATGAATATCACTTATCTTTAGAGTCTAAAATTCATTATGTAATATCTCATATGTGATTTGGGGATCAAAATCACCTAATTTTACCTTGTAATTGTCATTTGTTATCTTCAGCCTATCTCATAGTTGAGAAAAATCAAAGATTGGGGGATTGGTTTTGATCCACCTAACACTCCTCTTTGTACATATAATGCGAGTGATAACAAATCTAATGTTATTGACCATTCACTAATGTAATAGAATGGATAGGTCATTGATAGAAGGTGGATCATGGGAACAAGTTAAGTGTTGCTCCTCTTTGTAATAATGTTGATTTTATCTTAATCAGAGTTGCTTGTTCTTCATTCTTTGTAATAGAATGGATAGGTTGTTGATACAAGGTGGATCATGTGATAAAGCTAATTGTTTCTCCTCTTTGTAATATTTTTTATTTTATCTTAATCAGAGTTGCTTTTTCTTCATTCTTTGTACATCATTGTGATATGATCTGAGTGTTCAAAGAAGCCTCACTCAAGTTGAGAAGGATCCCTCAATGTTGGGTGATGCTTTTCCATTTTAATTTATTGGTTTAGCTTAGCTCCATTATAATGTTTCTTTAATATTTTTACATTGTATTTACTTATGCATTGTCTCTTTATTTTGTTTTGATCAACTTAACTCATATTTGATGGCTATGTGTTACTTTGATTTGTAGCAAAGATGTGCTATAGGAAAGGGTCATTGAAGGATCATCATGATAACAAGGAGCAATTTCTACAAAGTTACATAAATTTGTAGTTTAGAATCTTCATGACACTTGTTTTCTTTTGACCCGAGGATGCATTCATAGTTTTACTTTTACTGACTTCTATTTACTTTCAACATTTACTTTCATGAAGCTAATCAGTAGACCTATAATCTTGCATTTATTCAGATCCAACCAGCGATTAAATGCATGGACGCTTTCCTATGACTAGTGAAATATTACATTCTAGAGCTTTTTTGTGGGATTTGGATTAAGGACTAGCCAAACGGTCTTCAGTTTCACGCTTGTGTTGTTTGCATTTATTTCGCTTATGAACATGTCATTTACTTAATTGATTTGTAGTAGTGATTATCGAAATTAGATCAGATTATACTATATTAGGCTTCAATCTTGCACATACTTTTCTAGTACCTCTAAGTATTACGATCCCATATTGTTAATTAATTATTAATAATATAAATGTATATAATTTGACCAACATTTTTGGCGCCGTTGCCAAGGAGGTGCTAAAAGGGATTGAAGCATTTGGTAGTTCAGTTTCTCTTATCCTTGCTAACACTTGTGACTTGGGGGAGGAGAAATAGTAAGACTCAAAGATACCCTCATTTCAAATATTTGAAAAGGGCCCTACCCTGCTACATCCACTTTAGTGGGTTTCTCAAAAGCCTCATCATATTGTGTTGGTTTTCTTTTTTATGCACGTGTGGCGTGCTTTCATTTTGTAATTAGTTTCAATTTATTGTTTTAGAAGATAAGGTTTCAATCAATTTTGGGGTGCTGTAAGAACCCCCTTATCTACTAATCCATGTGTTGGACAAGGATTCACTATCAACCAAGTGACATTTAATAATTCTCAAGAATATGAGGAAGAATGTTACTCCAAATTTTGTCTCAAATCCTAGCAACAACTGTGAAGCTCTCTGCATTTCAGGAAGACCAAGTCTTGGTAGTAGTAGAGAACATATCTACTTCTCAAGATGTGGTAGAAGAAGTAGATAATGATTATCCACCTCTACAAGCAGATCCCAAACCCCCTCTAATCATGTTTTCCAACTTGCCACGGGGACCAATGAATCTTGGATTGATTTTGATGAAGATCAAACATTAGAGCCTGAAATCAAGGATTTATGGACATGCTTATCATCAGATCTATTGTGCACTCAAGAGATCAATCCTTCAAAAAAATATCTTCATGGCATAAAAAGGGAGGACATTTAGAGTGGACTAGTCAAACAAGAGACTTGAGGACACCATGACTACATCAAACATTGGTTCTGTACAATCATCAAGCCAAATTACCACCCTCTTCTTCACCAATTCTTAGTACAATCTCATTCGAAGCATCTAGTTTCTCATGCCATGGAATACTTTGAATCCTATCTTTCAAACTTGAATATGAGTACAATTGTTGTCTTGCTATTCACTGTAGGAATATACAGGGTAAGTTCCTCAGACAGACCACCAAAAGGACACCGCTCACAAACAGATCATAGATCAATACACTAGTATTTTGACGTGGTTAAAACCCTCAGAGAGGGAAACAGTCCACGGCCTGCGCCAACGTGGCTACTACAGGCAATTTATTAATAAAGAATCAAAATTTAAATAAGATTTCTCTCATGCACGGTTAACCTACAAATGACCCTCCATGCGCTTTAAATAGAATTCATGGACCAATCGGGTGTCAAGCCATGGATCAAGTGTCGGTAATACTGAGGAGAGAATGAACCGTCGGATCACTACATATCGTGACCGTCGGATTGTAAGTTACAAAATGTGCAACGGTAAAGAAACACACTTTACCTAACTCTATACCTAACTCTATACTAGACCAAGTTGAACTTAACTATTTCCTATGTGTTGGAATATCCTAACATCCCCCCTTAAGAACAACTTGGGATAGGATTGAAGGATTTACAAATATGACACAATAGGAGAAAGGAAGGAGGCACTAGAGCCTATCCCCCCTTAGTGACAACTTCCTGAACTCCAACCATAAATCGAAGTTTAGTGAACTTCGTCTCTGTGAGAGCCTTTGTGAAGATGTTGCAACTTGATCATCTGTTGAACAATATTGCACTTCAAGAACATGGTCATGAATGAGTTTGATGAAGTGCATGTGTAGTTCAATGTGTTTGCTGCGCTGATGCTGAACTGGATCTTTGCAAAGTTGAATGGCACTTTGATTATCACACCAAAGTGTAGTCGGATGCTGCTGCAAAGCCAAATTCTGATAGGATCTGACGAAGCCACAAGGCTTCCTTACTAGCTTGCACGGCACCACGATACTTTGCTTCTGCTGACGAAAGAGAAATGGCAGCCTGTTTCTTACAAGCCCATGTAATAGGTCCTGAACCAATAGTGAAGACATAACCGGCAGTAGACTTCCGATCATCAGGGTCACCAGCCCAATCAGAATCAGTGAAACCAACTAATAGAGGAGTTGCTTTGGCACTGTAATGAATCCCAAACTGTACTGTACCTCGAAGATAACGAAGTATTCTTTTAGTTGCTTTCCAATGACTTTCACGGGGGTTTTGCATAAAACGAGTAATAAGGCCAACAGCAAAGGAAAGGTCAGGACGAGTATGGGTTAAATACAAGAGTTTTCCTACAAGTTGACGGTATAAGGTAGCATCAACTTCAGGAGAAGTACAAGAGACTGAAAGTTTGACTCAGACTGAAAGGGAGAAGGAGCTGGCTTACAATCTTCCATGTGAAAATGACGAAGAATATCACAAGCATACTTGGACTGGGAAAGGGAAATACCCTCCTTGGATTGCAAGACTTGAAGACCGAGAAAATAGTGTAAGTGTCCTAAGTCTGTTATTTCAAATTTCTTTTTAAGGCTGGACTTCACATGGTTTATATGGTTGGGATCACTACCAGTAAGAATAAGATCATCAACATAAAGAACAAGGATGATAAGAGAGTTGCCCACTTTCTTGGTGTAGACAGTATTGTCAGAATAACACCTAGAAAAGCCAGATTCTAAAAGAAAGCTATCCATTTTGGCATACCAAGCCCGAGGAGCTTGCTTGAGACCATAAAGAGATTTCTTAAGTCGACATACAAGGCTGGAGTCTGTTTGGATGAAGCCAATGGGTTGTTCCATATAGATTTCTTCATGCAAGTCCCCATGCAAGAAGGCAGATTTAACATCCATCTGATGGACTTCCCATTTTAAAGAGGCAGCAAGGGAAAGAACAAGGCGGATAGAGTTCATTTTGGCAACAGGGGAGAAGGTTTCAGTGTAGTCAATGCCTTCAACCTGTGAAAAACCTTTAGCAACAAGACGAGCTTTATGTTTATCAACTTTCCCATCTGGTCCATACTTGGTTCTGTAAACCCATTTACATCTAACAAGTTTGCGTCCCTTTGGTAGAGGAACAAGATCCCATGTATCATTTGCCAACAAAGAATGATATTCTTCATTCATAGCTGCTTCCCAATGTGGATGGCCTGAAGCTTCTGCAAAAGTGTCAGGATCATGATTTACTGGAGCTTGAGCCAGTAAAGAAGAGGCTCTTTCAAACTGAGAACGTGTACGTCGCTGATCTGTAGGATCACCGGCAAGATCACATGCTGCATCCCGAGTAGCACGGACCCATCTTGGAAGTTGAGGATCCTGAGAAGGTGGGGGAGGATTGTCATCCTCACTTTCATCATCTGAAGAAGAAATGTTTTCAAAAGTAGAAGAGATAGGAAGAGGTGGCACATCCGCCGGACTAGGCTCGCAGGCCGATTTATTTTCATCAAATTTTACATCTCTTCTAATGATAACATTTTTGGACTTAAATGGAATAAGTCTATAACCTTTTACATCTTCAGAATATCCAACAAAAGTACATTTCTCACTCTTAGGTTCTAAAGCTTTATGCTTTTCATCTGGAATATGGGCCCATGCTTCACTTCCAAAAATACGAAAGTGACTTACATCTGGTTTAATGGAACTCCAAGCTTCTTCTGGAGGGATATTCTTTAGAACCTTAGTAGGAGTGCGATTTATTATATAATTTGCACAATTAATTGCTTCGCCCAAAAACTAAGACTGAGTCCTTTAGATTGCAGCATACAATTAGCCATTTCCTTTAAGGTGCGATTTTTCCTTTCAGCTACAGCATTTTGTTGTGGAGTGTATGGAACAGTATGTTGCATTTGAATTCCATTTTCGGTGCAAAAGTTGATGAATGTGTTTTTAACATATTCTCCACCATTATCAGTTCTTAGCTTAAGAATTTGATGTCCAGATTGTTTTTCAACAAAGGCTTTGAAGGCCAAAAATGTGTAAATACTTCACTCTTGAGTTTTAAGAAGTATACCCAAGTGCGTCTGGAGAAATCATCAATGAAAGTTAAGAAATACTTGCAGCCAGAGAATGAAGCAACAGGAAGAGGACCACATAAATCACTGTGCACAAGCTGTAAAGGGGCTGAGGCGTGCCAAGAGGCACGTTTTTCAAAACTGTCCCGATGATGTTTTCCGAGTACACATCCGGAACAAACACCATCTCTGCAAGATACCATAGGAAGACCTGTCACCATATTTTCTTTACATAGATGCTGAAGGGAGCGATAGTTTAAGTGACCAAATCGCTCATGCCAAAGTTTGCTCACTTCATCATTATGAGCAACAAATACTGAGGGAAGATTTGATGACCCAAAGTTGTGAAACTTATACAACCTTGTGGAATCATCAGCAATACCAGTAGCTAGAATCTGTTTAGGATCTCTTAGATCCTTGATTACAACATCATGAGGTGAAAATTCAACAATTTTACCTTCACCTGAATGAGTTATCTGATATACAGATAGAAGGTTGCTGGATAAGGTTGGAACACATAATACATCATTAAACTGACCATTGTCTAGATGAACAGTTCCAGTCCCTAGAACATTAAGAGATCTATCATCACCAACATATATATGTTTGGTGTTACAATCATGTAAAGAAGAAAACATGGCTTTATTTTTGGCCATGTGATAAGAGGCTCCAGAATCAATGAGCCACTCATGAGAATGAGAAGAAGAAGATACATTTAAAGCATAACCAGACTGAGATGATTGACAACGACATGCAGAAAGTGCCATTCCTGA
>APFE031749788.1:7505-27488 GCA_000404065.3 Pinus taeda
ATATTTGAAAAAATATTTGTTTTGAATTAATTATAATTGTGTTTATTTTGTAAGTTCTAGGGGTTAGTTTAATGGAAGGTTAGTTATGCTAATAGGCATGGGATGAAGATCCGCTATGCTAATAAGTTGATGGGATATGATCTCTTTTGATTTCTGAATATTTCGTTATCAAAAAAAATGTTTACTTTTGTGTATATTTGTCATTTTAATTAGTGATAATAATATAATTTAAGTTATGTTCAAGTATTTTCCGATTATTTTTCAAGCCAGCCAGTGTAGCTCATCATCACTATATTTATGTCAAGCCAGCGAGTGTGACTCATCATCACTATATCTATCATTCTATGTCTTATAATGAATCACACTTATTGAACCTAGACAATCAAAATGTCCCATATAAATAATCCATAAATATTTGAACGAAATTATTCTTCTCACAAAAACTTTTTTTAATTTGAATAATTATAATTATTTATTAAAATTAAAAATTTATGAAATAATTTAAATAATATTTATTTTAAATTAATCTTTAGCCATTTTAATTATATTGTTACAACAATATTTATTACATTTAAATCAAATATACTTATATAACATTAAAACATTGATTAAGGAAAATGAAAATTAACTAATTTAAATCAAATATACTTATAATTAACATTAAAACATTGATTAAGAAAATGTCATTTTTCTTTTTCAAGGTTAATTTTCTTTTTCTTTTAATAATAAAGAATTATCTGGATGCTCGAGGTGAAAAGGGAAGTTGTCGTTGCTTTTATTATTAAAGTTTATTTTTTAAGGATATATTGTTTATTATAAAAAAATTTTTAAAGGTATATTTGTTATTATAAATAATTTTTTTTAAGGATATATTTGTTTATTTATAAATAATAATAAAAAATTAATGATATATTTGTTTGTTATAAATAATTTATTGTTGTGTTTATACGTATTTGTAATTGTAATTGTAGTTGATATTAGTGATAAGCATAGAGTGAATGCGGTATAATAAATATTTTATTTATTAATGAAAGTAGTAAGTATTGAGTGAATGGGGTGTAATAAATATCTTATTTATTAAGTAAAGTTTTTCGTAGAAATTATATAAGAGAAATTTTGGCCTACCGCAGAGCATGGCAAAGGCTTACATAGAGAGCAATGCACAGACATAATTTCAAGTAACGTTATATTTGAACAATAATATTTAAATTATGATATTAATTTATTAATATATTTTAAAGACAAATTTATTCAACTAATGCTTTATATTAAATGAACTAATTTTTGAAAATATAATTTAATAATGATATTAGCTTATTAATTTATTAAAAATATTAATAGGTAACTGGCTATATAAACAGCTAGTTTTTGAAAAATAATATTTAAATTAATTTTAAAACCAAATATTGTTAGTAATAATATTTAAATTATGATATTAGTTTATTAATTTATTAAAACAAATATTAATAACTAACCAGTAAATTAAAACTAGTTTTTGAAAAATAATATTTAAATTAATTATTTAAAAACTAAAAAAAAGATCAAACTAACAAAGAGGGAATTTCAAACATTATAAAAAGCAGTCAAGGCCTGATCGAGAAAAGAATCATTTATAAATAAAATAATTAATGGAAATAATAGGCTAAATAAAAATAATTAATGAAAAAAAAAATATACACAGTCATATATATATATATATATTATATATATATATAATTATATATATATATATATATATATATATATATGTCAAATATGCGGTTAAGGCCCATTAAACAAATAACAAAAATACTAAAAAGAGTTAAAAACGAAAAAGATCATAAAATACATAAAAAGACACGATGGGTCAAGAAAATAAACTCTAATGAAGAATAAATCAACAACAAATACTATAAAAAAGACACCAATACCTACATAGATAAACAAACAAACAAAATAAATCCCAAAAAGAAGCCTTAAAAACTAGGGGGACACCACGGAGGCCCAACTTCTACTAATATTCCAACCATCATCTCGATTCAAATTATTGGGTCTTTTTTCAATTTATGGGACCTCCCTCAATTTACAATGATGGAAATGACTAACAACTAATATTCCAACCATCATCTCTATTCAAATTATTGGGTCTTTTTTCAATTTATGGGACCTCCCTCATTTTACAATGATGGAAATGACTAACCCTAACAACAATTTGAGCCTCCTTAATGTAGATGTGATGCTTAGATTTATTTGCATAACCTAATTTTATTTTTTACATAAATTATATTTAAAAAAATACATTTTTAAAAATAGTTGTTTTATTGAATTAATTCTATTTAAGAATATATTTTTAATATTTTTATTTTTTTTTAAATGAATTATATTAAAAAATATATTTTTTAAAAATAGTTACTTATTGAGTTAATTATATTTATTATTTATTTTTATTGTGTTGAGAGGAAATATGTAAGATATATAATGTATGTAAACATTTTGACTTGGTTTAATTATATAACAATAAAAAATAAAAATAAAAATATAAGAATAAATTTATTAATTAAAATAATTTCACTGGGTCAAATTACATGAAAATAGAATTAATTAATTATAATATAAATTATTAATAATTTAAGTCCACCCTAGATCCATCTTACTCGGATCTACCAAGCCCTGTGGGGATCAAATCTCTTATTGAATTAATTAAATTTAAAAAATACATATTTATTATTTACTTTATAAAGAGAGAGTTTAAATTTATTTTAATGATATAATCGTTTAGTGCGTGAAAGACACTCTCCAACCCAGTATGGAAGAGATGTTGTAAGGTTATATTATGATATGTAAACATTTTGACTCAGTCAAATTACATAACAATAAAATACAATTAAAAAATAAATTAAATTAATAATTAAACCCATCTAGATCCATTTTAACTATACATCTACCAAGCGCTGTGAGGGATCAAATGTTTTAAGGTGCAAACACTTTTAGAGTGAAAAGAGATTTGATCCCTTTTGGTGCTTGTAGATCTCGAGTTAAGATGGATCTAGGCTCGTTATAAATTAATTATAGTTGTGTTTGTAATTATGTGTATTTAAAGTGAAGGGTCTTTGATGCGCGCGCTCCTCTCTGCGGCTAGGTCAAGCAGCGCTCTGAACCGACGCCGCCATGGGAGCTCCTGGGGGCGAAGAGGCTTCTCCCCCCCCCGCCAATCTCATCAGCAGATGCATTCCGGAAACTGTTGTCTCAGAAAGGAAGGAAACGACCCCCGCCTGAGGTCCCAACATTTATTAAAAAACTCGAAGAAATACCTGAGATCGATCTGCCTGAAGAACAACCGATCAAAATTGCTCTCGCCTTGGCTGACAGAGGGCTGGTCGGGCAATTTATGGGTAGATGGCCTACAGCAAAATCGACAGATGAATGGGTCCAACGAAATTGGAGGCCCTTACTTTCAAACAGTGTGATCAGTTATCCTGTCGGTAGAGGTTTCTTCATTTTCGAATTCACTACCAAGGAGGATCGGGATCTGGTGTTCAGAAACGGACCGTATTTCATGGGGAACCAAGGCCTCTTCCTGAACAAATGGACCCCAGACTTCGACCCCTCAGTCGATGTTCCAAAAGAGGTTCCTGTTTGGGTCCGGCTCCCCAATCTGCCAATACACTGCTGGAGCTATCAATCCCTTCAAAAAATTGGAAACGGGCTGGGTCGATTCATAGACAAAGCTGATAACAGAGGTCAATACACCTGCGCAAGAATCTGCGTGGAAGTCGACTTGGAAGCTGGTCTGCCGGAAGCCGTTAAGCTATCAGTTGGAGATTGGCATCACTACCAGAAACTGGACTACGAGCAATTGCCATTTAAGTGCAGAATCTGTCATGAGCATGGCCACTTCCAACGAAACTGCCCTAAAGCACCATCAAAGGACAAGGTGGAAGAAGAAGGATGGAAAGAGATAAAAAAAGGCAAAGCAGTCTCAAAGTCTGTTGATCATACAAAAACTAGAACAATGGGGGAAACCTAGCCCATCTCTCAGACCAACCCAATCACAAAAGAAGGCACCCCATCAGGTGAAAAGGCGCTAGTAACAGAGAGTCACGAAGAAACGGAAGATCAACCGAACAAACTGAAAGAAAACGAAGAAAGCCCAACCGCTCCCCCACCTATAGCAGATCAAAGGGGAAACGAAGGAGTTGAGGAACATATTAGCCTAGCTTCTGAATCGGGTGAAGAGTTAGAAGAAAGAGACACCGAATCAGATGGCTCTCAAATCACCCCTATCAAGTCGGCTAGGGGCCAGAAATCTAAGAAGAAACAGAGAGAGGAGAAAACTTATCTGGACGTCCTGCAAGGATCCCAGAAAACCCTCAAAGGAATGATGAACACAAGATCCGGACGAAAGCAGAGCAAGGCTCCAAAAGGAGCCACCTCCTTCCAAACCAGTAAATAATGAAGTACGTCTCCTGGAACTGCAGAGGGTTAGGCAGCAAACTGAAAGAAGAAGCCCTGAAAGATATTGTCAGGATCCATTCACCTGAAATCCTTCTTATCCAGGAGACAAAGATGGAGGATAAACTTCTCCTCCAAACTAGCAAGACATTTTGGCGTAAAGGTCCCGGAAGTGCTGTAGGTGCCAAGGGCGCCTCTGGCGGGCTTGCCTCCTTCTGGGACAGTTCCAAATATGAGTTGATTCAAGAAGAAAACTGTTCTCACTGGATCTTCACTCAGCTCCTTCACAAAGACTCTGGTCAGCAAGTAAGTATGTTCAATATTTACGCTCTGGTCCTTCCAACGGAGAAAAAACTTTGCTGGAACTCGATTCAGTCCTTTTTATTATTGCACAATCTAGAAAATATCATTATCGCAGGTGATCTGAATGTCATGCTAGCCACTGACGAGAAAAAGGGAGGTTCCCCAGTACGGGACCCAGCTAGAGAATGGGTGGAAGACATAATGCTAGACTGGGATCTTGAAGATATCAAGCCCACTACAGGGAAATTCACCTGATCTAACAAAAGACTAGGGCCTAATCATATAGTCGCTCGTCTGGACAGATTCCTTGTTCAATCCTCTTTTCTTACTTGTGGTCTTTCAGCCTCCTCTAAAATCCTTCCTAACTGCACCTCTGATCACAAACCTATTAGCCTCGAACTCTCCCTTGACGGAAACCTTGGGCCAATACCCTTTAGATTTAGTCCTATGTGGATCCAGCAAGATGGGTTTCATGAAATGGTTTCAGAAGCTTGGAATAGGCAGATTTTGGGCTCCCCATTCTATGTATGGGAAGAAAAGTTGAGGGGCCTTAAAAGAAGACTCAAGGAGTGGGCCTTAAAAGAAGACTCAAGGAGTGGGCCAAAACTCTAAAAACACCCGCTGCCAAGAGAAAAGAATCCTTAGAAAACCTTGCTGCCCACCAATCTGCAATGGAGAATTCTGTTGCTTCTCACAGTCTGATGCAAAGAGAAATTGAACTGCAAAAAATTCTCCATAGAGCAAGCAGAGATGAAGAGGAATATTGGAGGCAAAAATCCAGAAATCTATGGTTACAAGCCGGCGACAAAAATACCAGTTGCTTCCATAAGCAAACCGAAGCCCGCAAGCAATTCAAAACTATTTCAGAAATTCGGTCCCAAGATGCCATGATCAAAGATCCTGAAGGCATCAAAAGAGTTGCCTTCACCTTTTACAAAGAGCTTTACACGGCTCCAGATAACCCTCCTCTAGACCCCCAAGCCCATCCCTTCGATCTAATCCCTCATTGTGTTCAAGACTCTGTTAACTCTATGCTTACCGCTCTGATCAGCATGGAGGAGCTCAAGAAGGCATTGGACTGCATGGAACCGGATAAAGCTCCTGGGCCAGACGGGTTCAATGCCAGATTTTATCAGACATGCTGGCCTATAATAAACAAAGATCTTTTAAGAATGGTCAGGAAATCACAATCATGTATCAAAATTGGAGGCAGCACCAACTCGGCCTTCCTTGCCCTGATTCCGAAGGAGAAAGGAGCCACTGATTTTGGCAGATTCCAGCCCATTTCACTGTGTAATACAAGCTATAAGCTGATCACCAAATCAATAGCCAATCGTCTCAAGAACGTGCTGCCGGACATCATACCGGAAAATCAAGGTGGCTTCATCAAAGGGAGGAAGATTCTGGACAATATTGTGCTGGTGCAAGAAGCAGTTCATTCAAGTTGCCAGCGAAAAGAGAAAGGAATGGTGATAAAGCTCGATCTGGCTAACGCCTTTGACAGGGTGAGACATGATTTCCTCTATGCTGTTATGGAGAAACTGGGCTTCTCTTCAACCTTCATCAATTGGGTGAAAGCCTGCATTGCTTTCCCTTGGATAGCGCCGCTAGTAAATGGCCGATCAACCAAGTTCTTTAATGCCTCAAGGGGTTTAAGACAAGGTTGCCCACTCTCTCCGCTCCTCTACGCCATTCAATCCTCGGTGCTCAGTTTTCAGCTAAACTGCTGTCAACAAATCCAATCTCTTCCTGGACTCAGAATGGTTCCCAACGTTAAAGATATTAACCATGCCCAATTCGTCGATGATACCCTTCTGGTTGGAGGAGCGAGCATAAATTCTACAAGATCCTTTAAGAAGGAGCTGGATATCTACAAGGAGGTCTCGGGCAGCAAGATAAACTACCTAAAAAGCACCATCTACAGCTGGAACTGCTCGGTCAAGGATCTCGCTGATATAGCCAGGCTTCTAGAAATGAAAGGAATTCAGACCTGGGAGTTTTTCAAATACCTGGGGATCCCAATCTTCAAATCCATTCCTAAAGTGGCCCACTGGATGCCAATGCTTGACAAAATAAAACTCAGAATCCAAGCTTGGGGAGCCACCTGGCTTAACAATGCGGGGAAGGTTATCCTAATGAAATCAGTGCTCACAAGTATGCCGCTTTACCATCACTCCATTCTGCTTGCTCCCAAAACTTTCCTCAGTAAATTGGACAGTCTGCTGAGAAGATTCCTCTGGGAAGGGGGGAAAAACAATGAAAAAAGACTTCATTTAGTTAGATGGGACACTGTTAAAAAGCCAACTCTGGAAGGAGGCCTTCACTTAAGAGATCTGGGAGCCCAGAATCTCTCCCTGGGCTCCAAAATTCTATGGAGCATTGTTGATGGGAAGACTAGCTGGAGTAATAAAGTGCTGTGGAAAAAATATTTCAAGGGACAGCGGCTGAGATGCTTGGACCAGCCTCCAAAAACCAGTAAAGGCTCTCCGATTTTCAAACTTTGCCTATCAGCTATGGAGCACTTCAGTCATAATCTATACTGGATTCCAGGTAATGGGAAAAATATCAGAATTTGGGATGACCCTATCCTTGGTGATCAGTCATTAAACCAGGTTGAAGGTCTGACAAACATTAAAATATGGCTACAGTCAAATAATCTGAACACCCTGTGGGACATCTCAACATGGACGGAGGACGCTGGAAGACGGTGGGCTAGTTTGAATCTGGGAGAGGTCCCCCAACAGCTGCAGGTTGAAGCCACGATTCTGTTAGACAAGCTTCAAGGGAAATCTCCAATCAAAGCATCAACCAAAGACAAAAGAGGGTGGGGCTCCCACTCAGGAAAATTCATAGTTGCTGAAGGTTACAAAAGCAGGACAGCGATTCCTAATGTTCCCCCTGATCCAGCTCAATGGAGATTCATCTGGGCCTTTCCCTCGCTGCCCAAAATCGACTTCTTCTGCTGGACACTAGCTCACAACAGCATTCTCACTAGAGATACCTTGAGAAAACGTGGAATGGAAGGACCTTCCAGATGTCCACTGTGTATGTCCGAGGAAGAGTCTGCTAATCACCTGTTATTGCTCTGCCCCTTTGCCTGTGATGTTTGGAGGGGAGTCCTGAGAACAGGGGCTGACAAAGTCGAGAGCCCTGGTAATATTAACACCCTGCTTCACAACTGGGCCTCTTTAACTCCGTTTGATTTCTAAAAAAAAAGCCTCCTCAAAACAGCCTGGATGTGGACACCTAAATTTACCTGCTGGAAGCTATGGTTGGAGAGGAACAATAGAATTTTCAAGGATGAGAATTGTACGTTGGGCAAAATCATAACTAAAATCCAAGCTTTACTGGGAGAAACTCTGGACACCAAACAGGCAATAAAAAATGAAGCAGATTTGGACAGTGAGGAGGAGATATGGCTCAAAGAACTGGTTCCACACTATGACACCAAGCCCCTGTCCCTTGCAATCCCCCATGCGAATTGGGAAATCCGCCTGGAAGAACAGATGTTTATTAAATGGCGCTCTGCCCTGGAGGAACACTGCCTCTTCTTCGATGGGGCCTCTAAGGGCAACCCCGGGGCTGCGGGAGGAGGTGGGGTTCTTCTGAAACCGGATGGTTCCACTGAGCTCCGATATCATTGGGGACTGGGCATCGAATCCAATAACAGAGCTGAGGCTTTGGCTCTGTGGCAAGGGCTCAATCTAGCTCTCAAAAGGAACATTTTGAAGCTTTCAGTCTTTGGAGATTCTAGGCTAATCATTCAAGCGCTGAATCTCAACACAATCCCCTCTCAGATCCTATTAGCCTCCATTTTCAAAAAAAATAGGCTTATCCTACCTCTGTTCCAGAAAATAAATTTCTTTCACATTCTGAGGCATCTGAATGATCAAGCGGACCTTGAAGCCAATTTGGGCTCCATCCGAGGCAGAAGATCCCTGTTAGTCAACTCCGACGAGGACTACTGCATCATTCCTTAATCCCCTGTATTCGATTTGCCCTCATTTAGTCCTCAACTCCTAGCTTTCAATGTCAGTGGTCTCAATCTGGTCAGAAAAACTATTCCTATCTAGAAAGGAAAGACCGTGTAACAGTGTATTAAATTGACTGAAGTAGGTCATTCAGATTTCAAGTCTTCCACCCAGCAACGAAATTGAGGATGAAGGCTCCATTTTCAGATTATATTGTTGGATTTCTGCTACTGTTTGCGCCCTCCCGCCAGTGCCCAGGTTCGGACGTAAAAGCGATAAGCAGTTTTCGCTCAAGCCCCCTCAAATCAGATGTGTTGATTAAGGAACAGGGATGCAGAAGGACCTGTAGGAAGAAGGTTCAAGGAAAGGTTAAAGCAGACTCTGTCTTAATGAAGGATAGCCATCATATCAAGCCTGAGCAAGACCACAAGAGCTGGGCGTAACGCAACTCTGTCATCTGGCAAAACGAGGATTGATCTCAGCTGGATCTGGTTCAAAAGAGAGATACGCTTCCATGCATTAGCATTGTCAACTCAGAATCTGTTGTAATGTTCAAGCACGCGGCAGCTGGTTTGCCGCCTTAATTCCAATAACCATTACAGTCTAAAAAAAAATTATGTGTATTTATAGTTTAATAAGTAATAATAATATTTTTTTTTCCAAAAAAAAATGAGAATTTTCGTTAAGAGAGCTTAAAATCACATTTTTGTATATGTATCTGTGCGCATTCTAAAAGTTGTTTTGAAAACAACTATAAACCAAAAAATAGGAGGCCAATTATAGAATTGCCTGAAAACATAGCTAGTATAAATACACAAGTCAAAAAACAGGCAGCACTGCCCTCCAAAAAGTTCTCATAGCATAATCACAGTCAATATAAACAAAAAAATATCTTCTAAAAAGATTAGAGGTCCAACTGCGGGCCTTCTACGAAAGGTTTGTGGAAGTACTCATAGTAAGTGTCTCCATCTTGTTCCATAATCTTCCATGTGCCCATGTTTCGCTCCGCACCTACCTTAGAAAGATCGTCGGCAATAGAGTTCCTCTCTCTGTATATGTGACATAAATAAATATGTTCAAACCCTACTTTAGATCCATAACCTCGTCTAGAACGGGAAGCGGTGTGTGCATGTGACATCTAGTGACCATGTTAAACCAATTAATAATAATCATAGAGTCCTTGAAAATCTCTACTTCTAAGGCATGTTTGTTATTGATCCAAATAAAGAGAGTCCCCAAAAATCTGAGTCACATGCATCCCTTTTTAGAAGCGAAAATAAGTAGGAGTTTTAGGTTGTAAACTCTGCATAATTGTTTGATCCCCTACAAAACCCACTTTATAGTGATCCAGGAGGATCCTAGAAGGCTAAATGTTCAAAGTCCTCAAAACACAGCAAAACTAGTCTCAAATCAAAGAGTTCGTCATTCTAAATCTAACGACGCAAATGACATCTCAATCTGACATTGTATGAAGAAGTTATGGTCTGCTGAAGTTTTTTGGAAACAACTGAATTTCTTGCAGGCGGGATCCACAAGGACACTTGGCATGCTGACATTAGCAGTACGGATTTTGACCTCAGTTGTACAGATGATGACGTCAGTAGGGTGATGTGGTCATATGGACTAAGGAGAGTCGACTAGAGAGTGATACATGGTAGGTGACGTCAGCAATCTAGTCTGTTGTACAGACCAATCAGAGCGTGACACATGGTAGCCCAGTCAGCATCGTCGGATTCTGCTAAGGAGGTGACAAATTGCATCCTTCCAACCATCGATGATGGCCAAATTTTCGCTTGTTTCAAATGCACAAAGATGCCTAAAAAATGGCATGAAAACTAGGTCAGTTGGGTTATTTTATATTAAAATTTAAAAATTAGTGGTCATCGACCTGCGGGCGGTCAAATCCCGCTGACCGGTTAGCGGTCAAATCCCACGGCGGGAGCCGAATTCACCCGGAGGGTCCACCGACCCTGGCTCCTTGAACCATATTCCAAACAAAAAAACAACGCATCATTCCATTTCACTTGCACAAGTTGTGGTTCAACCCCAGGTCCCTCGGACCCAAATCTGACACGCTACTATTGGGCCACTGGTGGCAACCCTTGATAGATCTACTCACCTACTCTTATTTCAACACCACTCAAAGCGTCGAACACGAGAGGAGGACGTGTGGGCACGTGAGGCCAAATTTTAGAGCATTCAAGGAAGACCAAAACAAAATGGGTCCCCTCCTGGGCA
This sequence comes from Pinus taeda, assembly GCA_000404065.3. Taxonomy (NCBI): domain Eukaryota; kingdom Viridiplantae; phylum Streptophyta; class Pinopsida; order Pinales; family Pinaceae; genus Pinus; species Pinus taeda. The sequence continues at coordinate 18,449 of APFE031749788.1, forward strand.
CATTTTTCAAGACACATTCCTTGGAAATCTTGGGCAATATTCCCAGAGGGAATCTAAATGATTCCCTAGAACCCCAGAGGTCACTAGCACATAACAAGGTCGAATTTATAGTCATTTTTCACAAATTTTTGCCAGGAATCGAACTGTGTAATATGTTTCTTCAGTAGAGGTCTACATTTTTAGGCCATCCCCAGAAGTGGATGTATAAGGTGTCAATTTGAATTTTCATGTAATTTGATTTTGTTGTCAATTAATGAAAGAGGCCTCCCCACATTGATAAGGGCCTGGAGACGTAGCCCACATTGGTTGAACTCCATTATCAACTTGTTTTTGTGCCTTTGATCTCATGGTTTTATTTTATGTGTATGTTTCACTTGGTTAAATGATCTTTCAAATGCAATTTTGTATGCTTCCTTGAAGTAAAATATCTAGATGAAGTTTGGTATCAGAGCAATTCTTCTTGATGTGAGTTGCATGAGTGAATGCTAATTAGGAACAAGCTCCAAAAAGGTAAAGGAAAACTCAAATCCTTTGATTTCAAAGCGAGGCATGCAACATAAAGACGGAAAATGACAAATGAGGAGCTTGAATGGAGGAAGAACAAAATTATTGCAAGGCCTTCTTCACCATAGTAGAGAAAGTGGATAAATTGTTTGCAGAATATGAGAATACAATAAAGCCTGAGAAGAAAGAGCTAGATGATCATGCCTCAGTAAACCACGGAGGTGGAGGAGAAGAGCCCCCTCCCTCTCCATCTTCTAGTGATAGTTCTTGTTCCTCATCTTCTCATCATTCTAACAAACATCATAGGAATGCATCTAAAAATCCATTTTTTAAGCTACATGTAAAGCTTGTTTTGCCCGTATATAATGGAGAATATAATGTAGATAAGTTAAACAATTTGATTAGATAGATCGAGGTCTATTTTTGGATTCAGCAACTCAAGGAAGATGAGGCCAAGATCCAATTATGATCTCTCCAGTTGAGTGGCACCGCTCTCGTTTGATGGGAGAGCAAGTTGCAGAAAGGTAGCAGAAACTTGGGTAATCTCCTTTCTTCTTGATCCAATTTTGTTTCTCCATTAAAAGATCAATTCCATCTAGGATTTAATGCAATGGAAATATTTGAGACAAGGAAAGGGTCATAACGTACAAATCTTCATAGAAGAGTTTAGAAAACAAGCTTTAAATTTGGGCATTTCACTTTATTCACTAGAAACTATAACAAAGTATATTGGTGTTTTACATAACTACATCATACATTCTTTGTTATTATTTGAGCCTACTACTATTGATGTGGCCAGTGTGAATACCACCCACCTTGCAATCAGGGGCAAGACTGACAAAAAGGATCAACCCAAGAAATCATATTTCAAACCTCATAAAGGCAAGTTCAAAGGAAAAGGCAAGGGAAAGAACAAGAAGGCAGCTACAACCAAGAAATAATGAGGAGCAAAGCCATGTTAAACACATTGCCATGATGATGAACATTGTTGGAAGTTGCATCTAGAGTTGAAGCCAAAGAGATTTGGTGGAAAGTGAAAGCAAAAGACGATGGACACTGTGTAGTAGGACCTTGGATCTGACTCCAATGACGAGACACAAATCACAGTAATGGGCATACAAGGTAACCTTTCTCTTCATGCTAATGAAAATAATGAATTGGATGCAAGTACAATTTCTTCAAATGTGTCTCTTTTTAATGAACGAAAGAGGACTAAATTGTTCCACATTAGAGTTGTGATGAAACATACTAAAGTGGAAACCTTGTTTGATCCGGGCTCACAAGTAAAATTGATTTTAGAATCCTTGGTTAAGGAACTAAGATTGGAGACCAAGCCTCATCTAAAACCCTACCCTCTTGGTTGGATGTGTGGCAAATCCAAATTACATGTAACCAAACAGTGTAGGGCTAGATTTGTGATTGCATCCAAACTAGTAGATGAGGTTTAACTTGATGTTGTACCTTTGGATATCTTTGGAATTATATTGGGGAGTCCATATTTGTATGACAAGAAAGTAGTTTTATTTTGCCATGAAAATAAGTATCATCTCATGAAATATGAGCTGGAATACATTGTTAGAGTTCATCATGCCAAGATCAATGCAAGTCTTGTAAGCAAGTTAGATGAAGAGATTGATCAATTCCAACAAAGGGTGCATGCTCATGGTCGTGAGAAAAAAATATGTGGAGACATTTGAAGCTTTCCAAGGTTGTGATCCCACTCATAAACAAGAATTGTATGAAATTGTTTCTAACTATAACGAGATTTTTGAAGAACCAAGTGGATTGCCTCCAAAGTGTGAGATCCAACATGAAATTCACTTGCACCAAGATGCTCCTTTACCATTTGTTGGTATGTACAAGTTTTCAACCATTGAGATGAAGGAGATAAATAAATAAGTGCAGGCATCGCTGAACCAAGGGGTCAAAAGGCCAAGTTCTTCTTCATGCATCTCACCCATCGTGTTGGTGCCAAAGAAGGATGACACATGGAGGATGTGTGTGGACTATAGGGAACTGAACAAAATAACGATGAAGAATCGGTACCCTCTCCCTCACATTGATGATTTATTAGACCAAAAATATTTTATTTCATAAAACTAGACTTGCGCAGGGATTATCATCAAGTCAGGATTACAAAACAGGATGTATGGAAGACTGCATTCATGACAAAGCAAGGGTTGTTTTAATGGATGGTGATGCCATTCAGACTGTCAATGCTCTGACCATATTCATGAGGGTGATGAATGATATTTTCAAACCTTTTTTTGATGATTTTGTACTTGTGTATCTTGATGACATTCTTGTTTTCAATAGAACATGGGAAGATCATGTGAGTCATGTTAAAAAGGTGCTTGATGTTTTTCAAAAAGAGAAACCGTATGTCAAAATGTCTAAGTGTGAGTTTGATAAGACCTCTTTGGTTTACTTGGGCCACATTGTTGGAGGTGGACAGTTAAAAATAGATCCTTCTAAAGTTGATGTGATTGTGAAGTGGCCTAAACCCACCAATGTTACAAAGGTTCCTAGCTTTTTGTCTGTAGTACAATATTGGAGAAGGTTCATTGCCAACTTCTCCACCATTACATCCCCCTTGCATATTGATGAGTGTGAAGCAAACCTTTCAGTGGGGAGAAAAGCAAAAGAAAGCCTTTGATACACTAAACGAGAATATCAGTACGACACCAGTCTTGGCCTTACACGACCTCCAGCAGCCTTTTGAGATTGAGGTAGATGCCAATGGATACACCATGGGAGTCGTGTTGATGTAGTAGAGGAAACATGTATGTTACCATTTAGAGACATTCTCCCAAGATGCTGTGAACTATCCCACCTATGACAAGGAGTTGTATGCCTTGGTCCAAAGCATGAATAAGTGGAAGCACTATTTGATTGGCAAGGAGATCATCATTCATACCGATCACCAGCCCATGTAGTACCAATAGTCATAAACCAAGCTTCAACCAGCACATCATTTCAGATGGATGGGGTTTCTTTAGCAGTTTCACGTTGTAATAAAGAACAAGAAGGGCACTAACAACAAAGTGGCAGATATGATTTCTCACCCTCCTATTTCTGCATCGATTATTGTACAAAATGCTTCTTTATCTTTTGAAAATTATGTTGAACAATACATTGATGATGAATATTTTAAAGAGATTTATGAAAAGTTGGCTCATGGATCGTAGGTAGACAATTACCATTTGTAGGGAAAATTGTTGTACCACCTTGGGAAACTTGTATCCCCACCAATGAAAGAATACATGTAATCAGAGAGGCACATGCCTCTCTTATGTCTAGTCATTTTGGTGTAGGGAAAAATTTATGTCATTTGCAGAGGTTTTGTTATTGGCCTCACATAAAAAAACATTGTAACAAGATATGTAAAGGGATTCATGTTGTGCGCAATTTGCAAGCCCATTAATAGAAAATTAGGGCTCTACACACCACTCCCTATTCCGATTCATCCATGCAAAAGTGTGTCAACGGACTTTGTTGGCGGTTTTCCTTTGCTTGGGAGAGGTCATGACTATTTGTATGTCATTGTGGATCAATTTAGTAAAATGTGTGTCTTGATGCCTTGTAAAAATCAGATCACTGCAAAGTAGACTGCTCATCTCTTCTTCCAATTTGTATGGGTCCACTTTGGGTTGCCCACATCCATAGTGTTTGATCGAGACTCTCATTTCCTTTGAGATTTTTGGACAAGTTTATGGATAATGATGGACACCAAGCTCAATAGGAGCACAACATTTCATCTACAGAATGAAGGGAAAACAAAGGTTGTCAAGCGCACAGTGATACATTTACTTTAGGTCTATTCTAGAAAGAATCCCAAGTTGTCAGAAGAGAAACTTCCTTATGTACAACATGCATACAATAGGGTTGTGCATTCTTCCACTCAGAGCTCACCGTTGGAGATGTGTTTTGGATATTTTCCAAAGGATTGCTTAGACATGGTCTTTAGGAGAGATGAAGATTCAAGTGAGTCAAATGACAGGGACAAGGCACGGAAGTTCATTCAATGAATTCAGATGATTCACCAGGTAGTGCAGGAGAAATTGGAGAAAATCCAAGCTCAATACAAGGATCAACATGACAAGCACCAGGTTGATCACCAATTTTAGGTTGAAGATAGGGTGTGGCTCCACATTAGCAAAGACGTAATGAAAGGGGAAGGAAGGAAGTTGAGACCAATCCGATAGGCCCATTCACCATATTAGAGAATATTGGAGACAATGATTTTTGTCTTGATTTGCCAGCATACATGCAGATGTACTAAGTGTTGAACATTGAAAACTTGAAACTTTATGAGCCTCCTTTGATCATGGACACTGAAGAGGTTGGATAGGTTCCTATAGTGGATGATTTTGCACCTAAATACTTGGACAAACTACTTGAAGATATCATTCTTGACAAGAGAACTAGGACTACATGATGAGGAGATGTGGAGTACCTTCTCATTGGTTTCAACAAAATGCATCCAAGTAAGTCTCGTTGGATTGAAAAGGAGAAAGTGAGGGAGAAATTATCTCACTTTCCAACTAAATGATAAAGCTTTTGGTGGCCCAAAATCTCATTAGTGGGGAGGAATGATCCAGGAGGATCCTAAAAGGCCAAATTTTCAAAGTCCTCAAAACATAGAGAAACTAGTCTAAAATTGAAGAGCTCGTCATTCTTAATCCAACAATATGAATGACACCTCAATCTGACATTGTATGAAGAAGTTATGGTCTGCTGAAGTTTTTTGGAAACAACTAAATTTCTTACAGGCAGAACCCACAGGGACACTTGGCATGCTGACATTAGCAATATGGATGCTGATATCAATCGTATGAATGATGATGTTAGCAGGGTGACGTGGCCATGTGGATGGAGGAGATCCAACTAGAGCGTGACATGTGGAAGGTGACATCAACAGCCTAGTTAGTAGTACGGACCAATCAACATGTGACATGTGGCATCCCAGTTAGCATCATTGGATTCTACTAAGGAGGCGACAAATTGCGTAGTTATGACCATCGACGATGACCAAATTGTCACTTGTTTAAAATGCATAGTGACCCCTAAAAAATGGCACGAAAATCGAGTTTATTGGGTTATTTTATATTAAAATTTAAAAATTACTGGTCGTCAACAACCTAACTGTCAAACCCCACCGACTGGTTAGTTGGCCGACCAATGGTTGGAGGTAACTATATATATATATATTACATAAGCTAATAGTGGGAGTCAAACTCGCCCGTCAAGTCTGTCGACACTGACACCGTGAACCATATTCCAATAAAAAACAACGCGTCGTTCCATTTCACTTGCACAAGTAGGGGTTCGACACTGGGTCGCCCGGACCCAAATCCGGCGCAGTATCAATGGGCCATGAGTGGCAGCCTTTGATAGGTTTTCCCACCCACTCTTATTTAAACACCACTCAAACCATTGAACGGGAGAGGAGGATGTGCGGAGCGTGAGGCCAAATTTTAGAGCGTATGGGGAAGACCAAAGTCGAATTGGCACCCCTCTTGGGTGCATTTTTCGAGAAATATTCCTTGGGAATATTGGGGAATATTCCCACAAGGAATCTTGTAGGTAATCTAAAAGATTCCCTACAGCCCCAAAGGTCACCAACACAGAACAAGATTGGCTTTACAGTGATTTTTCACATTTTTTAGCCAAGAATAGAAACATGTAGTCTGTTTCTTCAGTAGAGGTCTACATTTTCAGGTCATCCCCGGAAGTAGAGGTATAAGGCGTAAATTTGAATTTGCATGTAATTTGATTTCACCACCAATTAATGAAAGAGGCATCCCCACATTGAGCAGAGCTTAGAGATGTAGCCCACACTGGGTGAACTTCACTATCAACTTGTTTGTGTGCCTTTGATCTCATGGTTGATTTTTATTTCCACTTATTTTATATCTATGCTTCAGTTGGCTAAATGTTATTTTAAATGTAATTTTGTATGCATCCTTGAAGTAAAAGATCTGGATCATGTAGTGTAATAATAATATATTTTGATTTACTTATTAATATAAAAATTTATAAATAAACTTAAATAATAACTCATAACAATTATTAATTCAAAGACAAATAAACTTATAATTAATGTTAAAATATTTATCCAAAATTAATTCATGTTTCCTTTTCATATAAGAAATGTTTATTGGACGATAAAGGAGAAGTTGTCATTTTTTTATTATTAAAGTTGAAATTTTTTAAGAACATATTGGTTGTTTATAAATAATTTATGGTTGTGTGTAGATTGTGTTTGTGTGGTTGTAGTTAATATTCATGATGTTATCACCCTGTAATTTGAAGGTTGTAGGACAAATCACAAGAATGTAACATGAAACGAACTTCGGGATGGGAATCTAGCCCTTCCAATCTCTCTGTAAAATTTATCTTTGTTGCTTGAAAATATTAGACTAGTTATGATAGTACTTGTGTTTTGGGTTTTGGAAGACTAATTGTATTCAATTTAATTAGCATCTATTGGGAAATGGAGTCAAAAGGTAAATTGGATGGTTGCATCAATTTTTCACAGAGTAAACTCAAGGCAAGTTAGGAATATTTACTGGATCTTTCATAATAATAAGTGGATGATGGAAGAACAATGAAAACCTTCAGCAGAACTAAAGAGCAATTAAGAATTCTTTAGTGTGGCATTCAATCAATCAGGCAGAACTAAAAAGCAGTCAAGAATTCTTTAGTATGGCCTTCAGTAGAAAACATACAGATTGCAAAAGCAGCCAGAATAAGGTACTCAAAAGTAAATCCTATTCATCACATTTTCTATTTTGCAATTAGAATTTATATGATTATAGTGAAGAGATGATAGTGAAACACTTTAACATAAGAAAAACATCACCAGTATTTAAGCAACAAGAATCCTATGAATGGTTTTCTTAGTATTGATGCTCCAACAGATCACTAATATTTCTAATCTCAAATAATCGACCTCTAATACTTCAAAAGCAGAAGTATTTATACAAAATTTACAAATTGTTTACAATAAATGTTGTCTCTTAACAAACAGGACATTTTTAGACTATAGATGAATTAAAAGTTCTAATTGTTGCAGATTAATAGTTCTGGTGGACTATGCTGTGCAAATGTTGTTGTTGTGGAAGTGGAAGCAGGTAAGATGTGGACCCAAATTTGTGGTGGTGCAGATGAACTAGCAGATGCAGATGTATCTCTCTTTTCTTAGTAATTCACTCAACTGCTTGCTGTTATAATCTAAGACTTCCCTCAATGATGGTTGATCTTGTGACTGTCATGTTGTCTATGAACTAGCAGATGCAAATGTATCTCTCTTTTCTTAGTAATTCACTCAACTGCTTGTTGATCCTCAATCTAAGACTTCCCTCAGTGATGGTTGATTTTGTGACTGCCCTGTTGTTTTATCATTCATTAGTGTCACAAAATATTTTGGAAAATATATAATAATAAATATATTTAAATAATATTTCCAAAATATTTTAAATGAAATTTATAATTAAATTTCTACAAAACCATGTGTTGTTTCCAATATGTGGTTTTGTTTTCTCTTTCCATGAATTCACAAAACCATGTGTAGTTTTGTTTCTATTACTCCTTACTGTAAATTCATTTTATCTGTATGTAGATTCCTTTTACCCTTGTAGAATACGTGGATGGTTTTGCAAAACCGTGTGTTGACTTGTAGAATACGTGGATGGTTTTGCAAAACCGTGTGTTGACTTGTATGGTTGGAAGAGTATTCTCACTTTACTCTTTTACTTTCATCTACAACATGCTTTACATTTGTAAATTGGTTTCACCTTAATCTTTTATTGTGATATGCATTTACATGAATGATATCTTTGCTTTCCTGTACATTCCACAACCTTAGTATGTGTTTTGCAAAACCGTGTGTTGACTTGTATGGTTGGAAGAGTATTCTCACTTTACTCTTTTACTTTCATCTACAACATGCTTTACATCTGTAAATTGGTTTCACCTTAATCTTTTATTGTGAGATGCATTTACATGAATGATATCTTTGCTTTCCTGTACATTCCACAACCTTAGTATGTACATTCCACAACCTTAGTCTCATATTGCCTGTAGCTATATAATTCTACCTCAAGTATGGTTTCACTCATAGCTAAATATTACCGCTTCTCATATCTCTGTATTTCACTTGAAATTAATCCACCCTATATTCCTGTAACATTTATAAGATTCAAAACCAAAATAGTTAATGGTTTATTGCACCGCTTTAAAGTGGTAGGTGGTATTATTTTGAAGGACACATTATAACGTGGGGCTGCCACGTAGCAAAAAGGTGGGCTGGGAAAACCACTAATGTCGCGTGCTTTTTGAGTTTTAAGTGTTGGATGAGCTCAGTGCACCATATGGAATTTTAACCATTCATTTATTTTTACGAATCTTGAGGCAAATAAAAATGAAGGGGGTTTAATTCTTAGTGCGGGGTGGGCCATTGGTTGACTTTGCAGGGGGAAGAGATAGTATAGGCTTACAGGGAGAAATCAATATAAAGTCCAAAACTTTTTAT
>APFE031749794.1:1474-16901 GCA_000404065.3 Pinus taeda
GGACATGTGAAGGTTCCATCACTGGGTAAGTATGTGTACTATGTATCATTTATAGATGACTTCTCAAGGAATACATGGATATATTTCCTTAAGAAGAAATCTGAAGCCTTTGACAGGTTTAAAGAATTTAAGACTCTCATGGAAAATCAGATAGAGAAGAAGATAAAGGTGTCGAGGACAGATAATGGTGGAGAGTTTTGCAGCAAGGAATTTGAAGAATTCTATAAGAAGTGTGGTATATCACAAAAAAAGACTACTCCATATACACCTTAGCAAAATGGAGTTGCAGAAAGAATGAATAGGACGATGATGGAAAGGGAAAGAAGCATGCTCAGTGGTGCCGGGTTAGGACAAGAATTTTGGGCAGAGGTGGTGGATACTGCATGTTACCTCGTCAACAGGTCACCTTCATCAGCGTTGGAGGATAAGACTCCACAAGAGGTATGGACTAGTAAGAAACCATCTCTTTCACATCTGAGGGTATTTGGATGTGATGCATATGAACATGTTTCAAAGGAGAAATGAACCAAGTTGGATAGTAAATATGAAAAGTGCATCTTTATTGGGTATAAGGATGGTTTAAAGGGTTATAAGCTTTGGAACCGAGTCACACGGAAGGTTGTGTATAGCCGAGATGTGGTGTTCAGAGAGGTAAAATATGTTATTAAACATGGATTCCAACCAAAGGAACTTGAGAAGATAGAGTTTGAGCTTAAGGAGGAAGAATCAGACTCTACAGTAGAGGAGGAATCAGAGATGAAGAGCCACAAGCTCTGGGTATGAGAAGATCAGTTCAAGAAAGAAGGCAGCCAGAAAGGTATAGTCCATCTGCTTTCTATTTAAATTTTTCTTTATCTATTACTGATGATGATCCCAAAACTGTGGACGAAGCAGTAGATTCAGAGGATGGAAAACTCTGGAAAGAGGCCATGGTTAATGAAATGGAAGCTTTGCACAAAAATGAGGCTTGGGATTTGGTGGTGTTGCCGGCTGGAAGGAAACCCATTGGCAGCAAATGGGTGTTCAAGAAGAAGACAAATGCAAAAGAAAAGGTGGAGAAATACAAAGCTCGGTTGGTAGCAAAAGTTTATTCCTAGGTGCCGAGAATTGATTTTGGTGATATTTATTCTCCTGTTGCCAAGGTAACTTCTATTAGATTACTTTTATATGTTGCTACTACTTTTGATTTTGAGGTAGAACGAATGGATGTGAAGAAAACATTTCTTCATGGGGATCTGGAAAACGAGATCTACATGAAGCAACTTGAAGGCTTTGTGGTGAAGGGTAAGAAATAACTGGTATGCAAGTTAAAGAAGTCTCTGTATATGTTAAAATAGTTACCAAGGATGTGGTATCAGAAATTTGATACATTTATACGGGGACTTGGCTTCACTAGAAGCAAAGTAGATCACTGTGTGTATTATAAATTAATTGGCGACCGTGTTACTTATTTGGTCTTGTATGTGGATGATATGTTGCTGGTTGGAAATGACAAAGAAATTATCTAGGATTTGAAGACCCAATTGTCCTCCAAATTCGACATGAAATATATCGGTGCTGCAAACTATATTTTGGGCATGGAAATTAAAAGAGATCGGGCAAAGAGAAAGCTCTGGTTAAACTAGAGGAAATATGTCGAGACAATATTGCAGAGGTTTAATATGCAGGATAGTAAACTGGTGAAGATTCCTATTCCTATAGGTGTGAGGTTATCTGCTGAACAGTGTCCCAAGACACAAGAAGAGGAAGAGGACATGTCCTGTGTTCCATATGCAAGTGCAATCGGTAGCCTGATGTATGCAATGGTCTGTACTAGACCAGACATTCCACATGCAGTAGGAGTATTGAACAAGTTTATGTCAAAACCAGGGAAGGAGCACTGGACAACAGTGTAGAGGTTTTTCAGGTATTTGCGTGGCACTAACGATTATGGTTTGTGCTACCAAGGAAGACCAGGATTGGATAGAATGTTGGATATTTGTGGCTTTGTTGATGAAGACTGGGCTGGAGATCTAGATCAGAGAAGATCTACAAGTGGGTATGCGTTTAACCTATTTGGAGGTGCAGGCAGTTGGATGAGTAAGAAACAATTTGTAGTGGCACTATCAACTACAGAGGTAGAATACATGCCAACCACTCATGCAAGCAAGGAAGCAATTTGGTTGCAGAGATTGTGTGCAAGTATGGGGTTAGTACAGGGAGCTATAAGGATAGACTGTGACAACCAAAGTGCAATTTTCTTGGCAAAGAACCCAACATATCATTCAAAGACAAAGCACATTGATGTTCAATATCACCTTGTGAGGGATATGATAGAAGACAAAAAGGTGTTGCTGGTAAAGGTGGACACTTTGAATAATATTGCAGATGCATTAACAAAATCTGTGAGCTCTGAGAAGTTCTCTTGGTGTAGAGAGACAATGGGCATTTTAGGGCTAGAAAAATGACTAAGCTCTCTTGTGGCCCCTTGTGGAAAGAAAACAACAAGTGGGAGAATTTTGGGTTGTGTTATATTCTTTCCACGACTAGCCCATGTAGTTAACCGGAGATTAGAGAGGGGAAGGTCACAGGGGGTTTGAGGTGTACCCATAACCCCACTTTACGAGGTCCGGGGCAGTGCCCCAGAAAATTTTGGTTTTGGACCCTATGTTAGGTTGGGCGGACCCACCTATGGTTTTGTGCATGATTTTCGCACATGTTTTTGGATGCGATGGTTTTCGGTCCATGGTATTGGATGCTTCGTCATGTATAAATATGTATTATAACATTGAAATGAACATAATGAAAAATCAAGTTGGTAGTCCCGATTTTGGGATTCAGGGCAAAATCTCTGTGTATATGTGTTTTATGTGTTATGCTCTCACATTGTTTATTTTCTGTGTTTTAGAATTCGTATGCAGGTAATTTTTGTACGGGGATAAAACCTATACTTCGAAATCAACTTCAGCTGGCTCGTCCCATTGATATTCAATACTCTATTCCTCTTCGAGTCCTTCTTGAAGATCAGCTTGTGAATCTTGCACAACAGACTGTGCCTCTTGATTCTTGTGGTCATCAACAAAACCACATTGTTTTTATGAAATATCTTATGACTCGGATATACTACCCATGTTAATTCCAAATGCCCACATGAGAAAAAGATCATCATCAGAATTAAAAATATCTTCAAATAAAGACATGTTTTCAAAGTCTAGCTTATCTCGCTTCGAGATTTCTTTTCGACTCCACACGGTCCTCGAGCTCCAACAACCTTGTTACCTCATAGGCGGGAAACTTCTCCCTTTGGCATCTCTTCAACTGTGGAACCTTGTAGACTGTGGCTTCTGTGCCACACAGATTTTAATGCCCTCGGCTCTAGCGATGAGCGACTAAACAACTTCTCACAAGCTGGAAACTCTATCAGTATCTAATTCTAATGCACATATTTCTGAAGATGGGTTCAAATCAGGACAAATTTCCACGTAGTATGCATGTTACAACGTCAACTCAAATTCTCTGATATTTACAAAATTTGCTGCATTTAGATCATCAAAACCTCTGAGATCGGAAGATAAACTCCACGCCCCAAGCTTTAAAATTCGAAATAAGAGTTGTGACGTAGCCAAAGTGACCGAGAAATGATGAGAAAACTGTGGAGAATTTGGCTATCGAAATCGACCTCGACTGATCGGTGACATAAGATGAAAATAGCTAATAACTAAGCAAACGCCAATATTTAGGGATCTGAGGTGGGAATTGTCCCTTCTCTAATAGATTAGAGCCCCCTTCCCTGGTCACACTTTTAATTCAATATCCAAATTGCTCCGTGCTCTGAATGACAATTTCATTGATTCCACATGCTTGTGAATATATGGCAGACTTGCACAAAGAGATGGTTAAAAGGAAACAAAATGTGAAGGGATCGATGCATGAAAGAACTGCGTCAAAATGAGACTTGAATACAGGAAACCCACAGCTGTAGATCTCACGGCCACAGTGAGCAGGCAACCTCGCTCTAGCAACAACCTCCACGCAAGAAATACGACGCATAAAAAAAACTCAACCAAGTAGCAGCGCCTCCTGGCAGATGGCACAACCACTCCATGCCTCTTCACAGTAGAATCAACCAAACAACACACAGGCCTCTCCTTCCTGCAACTCCGATACCATGATAAAAATCGATGTTCTATTAAATAAGTGGCTCTCTAGGTGAGATACCTGGAGAGTGTACATACACTCATGCAATACACACTCTGTTTCTATCTGGAGAACAGCCTAGTACATATAGGCTTTCACATAATGAGGTGGTTTGAACCACTCTCTGAATATTAGGATCTGAGATCTAAAGTTAGAATCTCAATCCTGTCATTACTATAACAACTTTCTAGGTTTAGCTTTCTCCATTATCTCCAACAGATATAAAAAATGTACTTACAAGAGTTACTTGTCACCATTATTTATGTTTTCTTACACTTATGTAGGAGTAAAATTGTAAATGTATAGACTTACTAGTGTTTACTACACACCAATTTTTTTCAAGTTGTTATGCTTGAGCAAGCAATTTACTTATCCACTTCACATCTCAATTTATTAGTTACTGGAAAACCAAAGCAAAAGTATAGGATGATTTTTCTATCAACCATTTTTATTTGACCAATATAACTTATAATTATTTATGCAATTTTTCCTATAACATAATTTATAATTGGAGTTGGAGTTAAGATACCTTGCAAAACAAAATTATAATAAAAAAAATTAAATTTTATTACTTTTAACTTTTTATTATTAATTAAACCAAGATTTAAATATTTACACTACAACATCTCCACCATAATATAATAATTGAACCAGTATATAAATAATAAATATTAAACATTTACACTTACACATCTACCCTTATAATACACTATAAAACACTTTTCCACACAAAAATACTACACATTTTTTCCGTCCATACCATCGGGCTCGCCCCTACTATCTATATCGAGTAGTGAAGAGGGTATCGCAATCCCAAATCCCAAATATTAACCTATACCATCGGGCTGGACCATACAATCTATATCGAGTAGTGAAGAGGGTATGCATCATACCATTCGAACAAGAAAACCACCAAAATTCACAGGTAGGAGTTTTTAACAATATTGTAGAGCCTCCTCTTAATTTTAATATTAATATTTATAGTTGTTCTCTGTATCTAAGACAAAGGCATGCATATTGTAAGGACGTCAAATGAATCAAAGTGAGGTAAACACTACTTATTCCTTAATAAAAGTGCTTATGACATTGACACATTTTTGATATTGTGATACATATTATTAGCTCAATTCTTAATAGAAATATTAAATTTGTGATAGCTTTTATTTTGTAGTCAAATTGGTTTGAAATTGTATAATTTTAAAGTTTAATTTAATTTCATATTAATTCAATTTATTTTAAATTGAGTTGTTTTTTTAATAAAGTTTATATTTAATTTTGGATCATTTTTTTTAAATTAATTTTTATTAATTAGTAATTGTTTCAAAATGTGTAAAGATATATTACAAGGAATATAATATTTGAGAAGATTATCTTTCCAAGAATAGAGCCAAAAATAAGCTCATAATTAAATTTTAGAATTCAAAATTGGCTACATAATTGAAAAATAAAAACTTTTAATAACACAAATAATCATAAATTTATATTTATAAAATACAATTAACTAAATAAATTCAATTACACTCAACATAATGATGACAAATAAATATTCTTTTTTACTAAAACTTTACATGCACACAAAATTTGTAATTGAAAAAACTCTAAATCTTACACAATGTTTAATTTTAAATATAGAATTTCAAAATAATAATTAATATTTTCACAATTTTACATGCTAAAATTTCACCATGTTTATTGTTATGTTGGTGTGGTTGTATTGGTTGGAGCACGATGTTTCTACAAAGGCTATGAACCCACATTTGGTCCCTTGAACAAGATAGTGGAAATATGTTCAGTGCGGGACTCACAAGGCCGTGGCACACAAACCACCTCCATCGTCGCAAGCTATTTCGTTGATGGAGCCAACATGATGGATTACAGACACGAAATCTCCAAACGAATGACGCCCAAAGCATGTATTCTGGTCTACAGTGTTTATTGGGTATCTAGTTGTGTGACCTCCGATCTACTCTCTGCCTTCGAGAATGTGTTATACGATGGAGTGGATGTTATATCAATGCCGATTCAGTCAATTGTGGTTCCTTATGTTAAATTATTGGAACTCTTATGGAAAGAAGTGTTCAAGTTGAATTAGTCAACCATGGTCACCATGGCCATACATAATGTATTTCATCAACCATTGTCAACCATAGACAACATGTTAAGCATGGTCAACATGTTCATCCATTACCAATTATAGATAACATGGTCAACCACTATGAACTTGGTTAAAAGATACTTGGCCATGGTCATCATGGCTAACATTATTAACCATACTCAAACATAGTTGGATGTTCTACATGGTCAACCATAGTTCATAGTTTACCCAAATGCCACCTTATTTTGACTCACTGGGGTCGTGAAAGTGAAGTTAAATCCACACAGAGGAATTAAGTCACTCCATACATTCCCACTTCTTACCATAATTTATATAGGGTAGATTGGTTATTTCTGTGTGCTTTTAGATTTTGGATTATATTAATCTATTTTTTTTCTTTTGTTTAAGGAAGATTAGAGTTTAGTTAACACATTGTTATTGCCTTAAGAATGACAAGGAAGGAAAAATTGTCTTTTAGTTTTAGAATAAGACCAAACATTGTGTTTGATTAACTAAAATCAACTTGTTAATTGTGAATCAGATGAGAAACTCAATGATAATTTGTAAGTTCGTTCTTTGTTGAGCCATAAGTTTGCATTCAGCATCATAGTAGGACACTAGAGAATGCAAGATATTTGCCATGTGATAGTTACGCACGATGGTTGACTTGTTTCCCAATGTGGCATCTTTAGATATTGAAAATATTGGATACTAATATGAATAAACAAAACCTTCCTTCACTCTACAAGTAGCTTTTTCCAATGCCCTAGTACAAATTTCAGAGAAATTGATGGCTTTAAAGAGAAAATCCTCCAGATAAGAAAATGCCCTGCAAGTGCTTCTGAAAATGTACAGAGCGTCACCCCAAGAAAGATGACAATGTGAAAAGGAAGTGGTAGTGGATTTACTTAACGGCGTTTCTCTAGGAGGCATGTTTGATATTAATGAAGAAGAAGAATTCTTGCATGCACACCAACCCTGTACGTCTAAAATCTCAAATAATAGAAAACATTTTGCAAGAGAACAAAATGAAAAGTTAGCTAGAGAAGAGGATAGTGGACTGATTTTTCAGGAGGGCCTTGAAATAGTGAGAAAATTAGGACTTAATAATGTAAGAGGTTGCATTGATATCTGTCTCTCAAGGAGTTTAGAGAAACATTTTCTTAACATGATTATTGGGTCGATGATCAAGAGCTCAAAATTTGCCAAAAAATCAAAGTGTCAGAATCTTGATAAACTTAGCTTCAAATCAAAGAGCTCAACATTCTGAATCTAACAGTGTAAATGAGACTCAAATCCAAGCTCGTATGCAGAAGTTAGAGCCAATCAAAGTTCAAGTTTGAATTGCTCACGTCGCAGGATTGGATGACATGGAAAAGGTCCCAACGAAAGGGGAAGCACCAAGTGGTAGGTTTCCATTGGCCCTCGCATATCGCATATCAGAGAAAAAGGTAGGTTGACATTAGAAATAAGCCCCCAAGTAGGAAGGATTGCGATGCGATAAGGTAATAGCAAATCGCGATTGCAATCGGCGAAGGGGAAGGTGTTGCAGAATCGGCCCCCGACAGGATGGGTTTCGATGCGATATCGCAATCGCATATTGAAGGAGTTAAGAATCGGCCCTAATTCAAGAATGGATGTGATGCGATTTATTGCATATTGCAATCGCAGAAAGTCCCACATTACATTACCATCAGTTCTTTGTTGATGTGAAATGCGATAGGATATCCTGAATGCGATGCGACTTTAGATTCCATTTTATAACCTTGGTAGTCTGTTTCTATCTTAGTGTATGGAATTTGATATATGTTGAGGGAAAGTACTGATTGCGATAGGAATACCAGATGCAATATGTTATATGTTGTGTTTCATAATCCCGACAGATCTGTGCATCGCAGAGTGCCTGTTGTTTGGGCTTGGGGTTGTCCGCCGATTGCGGTAACTGATAAGTCCCGGATGTGATATGTTTCAGAGTTGTAGTTTATAACTTGTTTGGTCTACTAGATCGCAATTTCATTTTCTGAAGGAGTGTTGATGTTCATCTCTCCGCCGATACTTGATTGTGATTGGAATATCCGATAAGGCTGCGGAGCCTTAGCCTTAATCGTCGGACCACCACTCCGAATGTGACAACTCGGCCCTTAACCGTGAGATTGGAGGGAAAGATGGTGGGATTGTCGATTGCGGTGGAACTTCTAGTTTTAACTGTGGATAATGAATTTAACTGGTAGTAAGCCAGATTTGGAGGAGAAAATTGTGGAGAGAGTGACAGAAGTCATAACTAAGACAATTTTCACCAAATAGGATGCAAAAAGAGGCTAGATAGCCATTTTTGGGCATTCTGAACTGATTGGAATAGGTTTTAGGATCAAAGGAACAATTCTGGATAGGCTTTTTGTAAAGTGTAGCCTATGGGTGCCCTAGTCAACCAGAGTGTTGATTCAGTTTATGGAGGAGTTCCAAGATGGAGATGACCTTGCAGGGCTCTTACAGCCTCCATATGTTTTATGCAGAAGCCATTACAGTAGTGTTGTAGCTTTATTTCTTATTTTCTCTATATGTGTATGGAGAAAGAGAATTGTTTAAGTACTTCAAGTGGATTGTAGTATTGTTTATGTTCTTGGAAGTTGGAGTATGGGGTATTGGTGTAAGATGCTTGTGTTTGTTGAAGATTTACATGTTTGACTGTAGGTTAACATGTGTATGGAATGAGAAATTTTGTAGGGAGTTGTTTATTTGAAGAAGAAACTAGCCATTCCATTTCAGCAGCTTATGTACTCTTCTTTTCTTGTATTGAGCATAATGAGAAGGGGTCATGCCTTTAAAGTTGATCCAAAGAGATGTAGCCTAGGAGGGGCGAACTCCTTTATTAATGGTTGGTGTATTATCGTTTCATACATGCCTCCATTCATTGTTTTAGTTTTATGTTTTAATTTTTCTTCATGAAAATAACTTAAGTAAAAACACATAAAATTCATACTTTTACTTTCTATTTTGGAGCCAAACCTCAAGCACATTTTTATATTCTGATAAGGGGAATTAGCACAACATTACTAATCTGTCCCAATTCAGATCTGGTTGGTATCATAACTATGGTTTGCTTTGAGTAAGGAGGAATTGATTGTTTTTTGCAAGTGAATGTGTTTTGAAGCTCATTGAGGAGAAGGTTTTGGAAAGGAGAGTAAGATTGTTACAATATATACCACCAAGTTCTATCTCAAATTGCAGTAGAAGATTCAAGCAAATCATGTCCCAAGGAGGAGAGCCTACAAGAATTTCAGAGGATGTGAAGTCTTTTAGAAAGGCTTTCATAGACATGGTAGAAATGGTGAAAGTACTTTATGAAGAGAGGAATACCAAATTGGAAGGTGAAAGCTCTAGATCTCCAAGAGGAGAATGTTATCCAAGGGAAGAAGGTAACAAGAATGGTGATAAACCACCATCTTCTCCACAATCTTCATGTTTTTCTACAACTATTATGCAAGATGCTAGTGTAGAAATTCCTTCCGAGAAGGTAGATGGACAAGTTTGTACCTTTTGTCCACATGATGTGGAAGATGAGGTTATATCAACACCCAAATCCGAGGAGCTGAAAGAAGAGAGCTGAAGAGTCCAAGAGGACACATCTCAAATCAAAAGGGAAATCGAAAACATCTTCATGTGTCAATCAAAAGATGAAGCAAATGGTAAGAATTTACATGCTTCTTCCTTATGTGAAAGCATTGACATAAATTCATTTGCAGCCTTTGAAAAACACAGTAAAGGCATTAGATCCAATCTCTTCACCAAGATGGGTTACAAAGGAGGATGCCTTGGCATAAACCAGCAAGGCATTAAAAATCCAATTGCAGCCAAGGAGAGGCCTAAATATGAAGGCTTATGCTATGTTGCAAAAGAAGAGTGGTCTTCTAGCGACAATTCATGGATATCGTGTTCCTTTTACTGTAAGAAAGGACACGAGGAGGCAAGATGTTGGGAATTGCATCTAAAAATGGTTCCCGCTTGGTTCCTCAAGCGTAAGGAGGACTTACAATGCAAAACGTCCCCAAAGAGAGATATAAAGATGAATAAGAAGGAAAGTCAAGTTCTTCTTGCCACTCAAGTTCCTCATGCATGCAGCGTAAGCCAAAGGACAACAAACAAAAGTATAACTGTTCTGTTAATTCGAATGTTGTTCATGATGGAAAACAACATGTAGATTTGAATAACATGTTGAGGAAAATGTTTCCACGCACCTATTGCCTTTCATCTAACCATTGTGTAGATAAGTACGATAAAAAGAAATAAATCATCAAAAAGATGTTTATGTCTATTGGAATTGAGACCGAAAAGAGAAAATCTCATCCAAGGTTAAAGACAAGTGAGTCAAAAGGGTACATATAAAATTCACGGGTAGTGAAGAGGGTACATATAAAATGGCATCTGATTAAGCCTGGACCATGCAATTTCTATCCACATGGGAGGAAGGGTATCCATCATATCATATGAACTTTTCAACAATATCACGAGTAGGACTTTTCAAAGATATTGTAGAGCCTCCTTTTAATTTTAATATTAATATTTATGTGAGACAAAGACATTCATATTGTAAGGACATCAAACGAATCAAATTCAAGTAAAGACTACTTATTCTTTAATAAAAGTGCTTATGACATTTACATATGTTTTAATAAAGTATTAAATTTGTGATACGTATTATTAGCGCAATTCTTAATAGAAATATTAAATTTGTGTTAGATTTTATTTTGTAGTCAATTTTGTTTGAAATTGTATAATTTTAAAGTTTTATTTAATTTCATATGAATCAATTTATTTTAAATGAGATGTTTTTTTTTTTTAAATAAATTTTATTAACTAGTAATTGTTTTTAAAAGGTGTAAAGATAACACAAAAGGAATAGAATATTTGAGAATATTATCTTCCCAAGAATAAAGCCAAAAATAAGCTCATAATTAAATTTTAGAATTCAAAATTAGCTACATAATTTCAAAAAAATACTTTTAATAACACAAATAAGCATAAAGTTTTATTTATAAAATACAAATAACTAAATAAATTTAATTACATTCAACATAACAATGACAAAAAATATTCATTTTTACTAAAACTTTACATGCATACAAAATTTGTAATAAGAAAACTCTAAATCTTACATCATGTTTAATTTTAAATATAGAATTTCAAAATAATAATTAATATTTTTACAATTTTACATGCTAACATTTCACCATGTTTATTATTATGTTGATGTGGTTGTATTGGTTGGAGCATGATGTTTCTATAAAGGCTATGAAACCATGTTTGGCCCCTTGAACGAGATAGTGGAAATACGTTCATTTTGGGACTCATAAGGCCATGGCACGCAAACCGCCTCCATCGTCGCAGGCTATTCGTTGATAGAGCAACATGATGGATTACAGACGCTAAATCTCCAAATGAATGACACCCAAAGAACGTATTGTGGTCTACAAGGTTTGTTGAGTATATGGTTGCGTGACCTCCGATCTGCTCTCTGCCTTCAAGAATGCATTAGACGATGGAGTGCATGTTATCTCGATGTCGATTGGGTCAGTTGTGGTTCCTTATGTTAAATTATTGGAACTCTAATGGAAAGAAGACGTTCAAGTTGAATTAGTCAACCATGGTCACCATGGCCATACATAATGTATTTCATCAACCATGGTCAACATGTTCATCGATTACCAATTATAGTCAACATGGTCAACCACGATGAACTTGGTTAAAAGATACTTGGCCATGGTCATCATGGCTAACATTATTAACCATGCTCAAACATAGTTGGATGTTCTACATGGTCAACCATAGTTTCATAATTTCTCCAAATGCCACCTTATTTTGACTCACCAGGGTCATGAATGTGAAGTTAAATCCACACAGGGGAAGCAAGTCACTCCATACATTCCCACTTCTTACCATAATTTATATAGGGTAGATTGGTTATTTCTATGTGATTTTACATTTTGGATTATATTAATCTATTTTTTTTCTTTTGTTTAAGGAAGATTAGATTTTAGTTAATCAAACACAATGTTTGATCTTATTCCAAAACTAAAAGACAATTTATCCTTCCTTGTCATTCTTAAGGCAATAACAATGGGTTCATGTTCTTTCAAGTAGCATGCTTCTTTAGTCCTATCCATGCAATCAAATACTACATCCAATTGCACTTTAACCTCATGCTTAAGAAGAAACTCACCCTTTTATTTCTTTTCTCTAAAAATGACAAAACTTATCATAAGTAAGTTGTCAATTAACAACAAGGAGTGTTGAAATATGACAACAAGAATATTCCAATTTAATTTGTCCTTGAATTAAATTGTGAATTAAAATCGAATTTAGTCTTAACAGCTACTAGGAAATAATTAATTAATTAATTTTAAATTAATTAGTTGGAGAAATTCAAGTTAGAAGTATTTATGAAATCATGCAAGAGTTATCTCTTAAATTAAGGAGACAAGATTGAGTTATATTTGAGTTGTAATTAGTTAACTCAGTTTACTAAGATAAGTCTAGTTAAATTAGTTCCAAATTGTTTGAGGAGCTAATAGTGAGTTAATATTCAGTTGATGCATGGATGCACTCAACTAGTGCTACTCCAGTTAACTGAAGATTCCCTCATCAAAAACTCATGCATGTCTATTTTGAGAAAGACCTAGTTGAGATAAATGTCAAGGACAGTGTACTATCAGTTGCATGTGTTTTCTTATAAAGAAAACTCATGCATGTAGTGAAGGCATCATCCTTGAGGATTGTGCAGTTTTGAAGGCTTGATCATCCACTTGGTAACAAGAAATCATCCACAAGGAACATCGCAAAGAAATAGGAGCTTGGAGGGCAGAGAGGAAGGTTGCAGAGAAGCCAAGATTTCCTGTGAGAATCTTTGAGGATTGTACTGAGAGCTAGCTAGCTGCGAGAGCGAAGGCTTTGTATAATCCCTATGTATTTCCACCTTGTATGATAATATAGATAGTGGGGTTTTTAGTTGATGCTTTCCCCAAAGTATTTTCATGTGTATTGTGCCATTGATTCTTCTCTTTGTTATATTGTTCAGCTCGATCTTTAAGGTTCCGCAAATTGATAATAGAAGTAGGTTATAGTATTCTGCTTTGATTTATATTGCATTATCGGGTTAACCTACCACCATAATTTATACATGGTATCAGAGCTCAATTTGTAGAAATTTTCTACATGGTATCAGAGGTGGATTTGTAGAAATTTTCTATATGGTATCAGAGCTGTGAACAGTATACTGAGAAGAGAATTTGAAGTTTGAAGTTCAGGGTTGCAGGTGAAAATCAAATTCATATCATACTTCAAGGTTGGCCAATCGCGTTTTATGGCTTGAGACTCGAGTATGCCTTGGAAGGTAGCTCGAATTACATAGCATGGAAAGATAGAATGGAGGTTGTATTAGAAGACAATGGCTTGAAGGAATTCATTTGTAGAAATCTACTGCATGGCATTAGAGCTCTGAACAGTATACTGAGAAGAGAATTCAAAGTTTTAAGTTTAGGGTTGCAGGCGCAAATCGAATTCATATCATACTTCAAGGTTGGCCAATGGCGTTCTATGGCTTAAGACTCTAGTATGCCTTGGAAGGTAGCTTGAATTACATAGCATGAAAAGATAGAATGGAGGCTGTATTAGAAGATAATGGCTTGAAGGAATTCATTGATCAAGAAATACCAAAGCTAGCTTCAACTAATGCACAAGAGCTGGATAAGTGGAAGAAGTGTGTAGCAAAGGCGAGATGGATCATCCTTGAGGGAGTTTGAGACCATATTGTCTCGAGTCTCCATGGGAAGGATACTCCATTTTAAATGTGGAAGACATTGAAGGACCTCTACCAGAACAGTAGTGACCAGAGGAAATTGGTGCTCAAGGATAAGCTTGAAGAATCAAGATGGAGAAGGACGATACTATTTCCACATATATGAACAAGCTCACCACCTGCATAGATGAGCTTGGCAGTGTGGGAATAACTACTGTCGATGATGATATGGTGAGCCTCGCTCTCCTTGGCCTTCCAAAGAGTTGGAATAGCTACCAGGACTCTGTGAATGGAAGGGAGAAACCACCGGATTGGGAACGACTGTGGTCAGATCTTATACAAGAGGAGATCAGGAGGAGCACACAAGATGGTTCTTCATCCAAGAATTATGATGATGAAAATCTGGCCGTAGCAAGTAAGGCAAGAAAAGGGAAGGGGAAGGCTTCCCATTTCAAATCAAATTCTTCTCATGGAGGGAAGAAGGGTGACATGTCTAAAGTAAGATGCTTTAATCGTCAGAAGATGGGACATTATGTGACTAATTTCCCATCAAAGAAGTCCAAGAATGGATCCTTGGAAGGATTGGAAGGTGAGGCATTAGCCTCTCAGTTTGAAATGGACTTTACCCTCACCGAATGCATGGTGTCATCAATGATGGGTTGTGTCTGGTATCTTAACAGTGGAGCCTCATTCCACATGACTGGTGATAAAAATTTATTCAGTGCCTTGGAGTAGAAAGACCTTAAAATGCGCATAGATATGCGTGATGACGGAAGGTATAGTGTTTCAGGAGTGGGCACGGTTGCTTTTTAGAGGTAGCATGGAGCTCTTCTCACCTTGATAGAAGTGATGTATGTGCCTGGATTGAAGAAGAACTTGGTATCAGTCACGATGTTGGAGGACAAAGGCTACGATGTTGTCTTTAATAAAGGAAAGGAATTCCTAAGACACGTAGACATGGGTTAGACCAAGAGGATATGGATTCGAGTAAAGAATCTCTATAAACTAGAGGTAGATGATTGTGCAGCATTGAGTATGAAAGCAGAATTGGTGCAAAGCCAAGACATTTGTGAGTTGTGGCACAGGTGATTGGGACATTTGCATCATGGGGCTTTGAAGATAATGCAACAGATATCTACAGAACTTCCCAAAGGTAGACTTGAGAAAGTTGACACATGCAAAGGTTGTACCTAGGGAAAGTACACCAAGTCTTCCTTTTGTTGGGTATACGACCAAAGTCCCACATTGACTAGAAGTGGGGAGGATCATGGGTATATAAGGATGGAAAAATATCTCCATTGGTATGAGGCATTTTGGGGTAAGTCCAAAAGCAAATCCATGAGGGCTTAGGCCCAAAGTGGACA
>APFE031749799.1:889-17114 GCA_000404065.3 Pinus taeda
ATAGACTTTGATTGAGGAATTCTTAGTGCATTAGTGCTGCTCTTTGTAGGCATTTGGTGTGTTGTGTGAGGATTGCTTTTGAGCTTGAGGAAGGTTATGAGCTTGTTGCCTTGTATGTGAGAGAGAGACCTCTTTGGCTTGGGATATTTGCTTCAAAGGTGAATGCCTGGAAGACATGCTGGCTGGACCCTCTAGAAAAGGACTCAGCGTCAGGACTTCGGTTGTACCTTACTCTATTTTATGATTAATAAAGATAGATGACTACTCTTATGGTTCCATTTCCATTTGTCCTATGAATGATTAATGTAAATTGTATCCTTCCTGACTGATACATAGTTGTTTCTAGTAGATTTTACGCTTGTGTTTGTTCTCTCTTTGCTTGTGCAGGTGTCCGTCTACGAGGATAGTGGAGGACTGTGATCGGATGGAGCGAAGGAGCGAGAGGATCATCTCTTCGACAAACATAGCGTTGGAATCCAAGTAGGTTTCTTTTACCCACTTGTTAATTACAACTATGAACCTGCAGTGTAGCATTGTTTGATTCTTGCTAGACTCCCTTTGGGCTAGTAGGGATCGCCTCTATCCGTAGAGGGGATTTACCTCTCCAACAGACACTAAGGAAACTTTGAATAAAATATTCGGTAAGTCTGACTCGCAATCAAAAGTTTGATTCAAGGAAATCATGATGAGGCCTACTGAAATGCCCTAGGAGTTAGATCAAAGATTGAAGTGTGTGATCTGCGAAGCTAAGACGCATCTCACATATAGTCAACACCGTGAGTGGTTTATAGCCTCGTTCCTGGCCCACCTAAGGATTGCTTTATCACAATAAAAGATAGGAACTCAGGTGGAATCTCTAGACATTGCGATGAGATTACATGAAACACCTATTTAGGATGTGTCTGTGGGAGTCCAACAAATTCACTCACAGTGTTAGAACCTCTGTTTGGAATTACAGAGCTTGAAAAAAGAAAAGGATGCTAGGCCAGCGGTGTGCACGGAAGTTTAGTGCCTCAAGTGTAAGAGCCAAGGGCATGATAAAGATCATTTCCCTATCTTCGTGAATTATATCATAGGGGTGTTCAATGCCCTTGAGGCAGGAAACTCCATCAGGACAAAGTATGGGGCACACGCTATGGTGCGCTATTTGTTAGGTGGCTGGAAAACATGTAACGGATAACTGTCATTTGCTGCAAAAATTGTTACAGACACCACAACAATCATTCTGTGATTTCTACAAATTAGTGGGCCACAATGAGTGCCACTGCCATAGCTACAAATTAATGATCGAAGGAACATCTACGTATCAAATGCAAGCAGAAACTTGGCCTACGAATCAGGGCGTTGGTGGAGCACACGAAGGCTATTAAGGGCGCGGACAAGGCCGAGGAGGAGGAGGACCTGGAAGAGGTCTTGGGCATGTCATTTGCTACAATTGCGTAATGCCAGGACACTATGCGCAGGAGTGTACAAATCAAACACGCCCGTCATGTCAATATTGCACTTAGTCTGACCACACAATCGAAGAATGCCTTGTGCTAATGGCCAAGATGCAGGAGAAGAAGGCGCAGCCTCAACATCCTACCCAAAACTTATAGATGATGAGGGTCGAGCCCCATGAAGAGGATCCAAATGTGAATATGGTGCTGCGAAGTGGGATCATGACTGGTGACGATAAGGGAAAAGAACCTGATGAAGGTGGATGGGTCTGCAAGGCCCCGAAAAAGGAGACTGGTTTTGATCTGTAGCGCATGAAGGAAACATTCATGGAATCAAAGGAAAGCTTCGTTGAGGACTCTAGCTCAGGGAGTCATAACAAACTACCAGACACCAACGCGCTTCCAGAGGTTGACCCCTTTGTGCTTACCACTTTCTTGGAGACTTTTATGAAACTACTACGCGATAGCAAGGCTGTGAAAGGGCTACAAGAATTGATAAACAAGTGTGATGGTAAGGAAAATGCCCTTGAGGGACACCACGTGGTCCGCAATATTGGTAAACATATGGCAAGAATAGAGCGCGTGATGAGGCTCATCGCGCAGATAGGAGGCTATGAGATGGACTAGGTTATTTTAGATATGGGATCTGATGTGAACATTTTGCCTAAATAGACATGGGAGAGGATAGGGAGACCTGGGCTACAGTGGTCTCTGATTCAACTTAGGGTGGCGAACCAGTAGAATATTATCCCGATGGGATGACTACATGGAGTCACTATAGATATAGAAGGTACGGGTGCGCTGGCTGATTTTGAAGTGATAGAAATCATTGATGACAATAATTCATACCTCGTGCTCCTTGGAATTGATTGGGCCATTGATATGAATGGGATCATCAACTTGAAGAAGCAAATGATGTTATTTCAGAGAATATCACTCAGCATTGTAGTATCATTAGACCTTGTAGAAGGGTCACACTATACTGAACCGGTTCGTGACTATGAAGAAAGCGATGACCATTTGGATCAAACCTATAAAATTACACCACGAGACCAAGACTGGGTTAATCCAATGATTGATGGATTGATTGCATGGGACCACGAAATTTCATGTACCTCAGATTCGGATGAAGTGTTAGAACATTGGCAGAATAGGATGCACGAAGTATCTACACTGCATTGCAACATGATGACTAAATTGTTGCACTATATGTCTTTGGAGGTAAGAAAATTACCTTATTATGATGGTTTAACAGATGTATATAAGTTTTTTGATGCTTTTGAAAGAGAAGTCCCGGAGGATCATCACTTTCAGGCGTTGGATTTAGAATTGTGCGCTATGCCCGCTCGAAGGTGGGTTACGCACAAGGACAGCTTTGATGAATGGTGTGATTACAAGAGGATGATGAGGATGTGATTTGGTCTTCCTAAACTGTGATTAACCAAGAAATATGATGGGATGAATGATCTGCGCGATCATTTATAAAAGTGGACTAAATTCTACGGAATAGAGCCGCAGCCAGAATGGGTGCACTTATTATGTCACACTCTAGATATAATCCCTATGAATTGGTACTTGGAAACAGAGATCTGTCATGGTACTGTATATTGGGGTATCTTGAGAGAGGGATTCTTGATGACTTTCAGTTTTGAGGATGGGTTCTAAAGCATTGACGAAGCTCTATAGGAGGTTAAGGTAGCGATCTTCAGAATCCCACAGGATCCTTCAACCAGATTGGTGCACCTAGTTGCGCCACGTGCTGGAATGATATAATATGACTACTAAAGGGGAGGATGAGGATCTGTGAAATATCAATATCCCAGAAGCAGAAGGCCACCATGAGTTTGAAGATCCACAGACAAAAAATCTGGATCTCACTGCGTCGTTGAAGACTAGACAAGTAAACATTGGTACTAAAGCAGAGCCAAAATTTGTGAAGATCGGAGATTATTGGGATGATGCCACAGTGGATAAAGTTGTTGAGTTACTCCGCGAGTACTAGGATATTTTTCCTACAAAATTTTCAGACTTGAAAGGCATCATAGGCGATCTGGGTGTGATGAAAATAACTTTGAAACTGAACGTGAAGCCCGTCAAGCAAAGGCCATATCGCCTTAATCACAAATATAAGGAAAAGGTTCTCTTGGAGTTGGAAAAGATGCTTGAGGTAGGCATTATCGAATTGGTGGAGGAATTTGATTGGGTGAGCCCAATGGTGGTCGAAGAAAATAAATAAAAGGGAGAAATACAGATCTGCGTAGATCTTAGGAAGCTTAAAGATGCATGTGTCCATGATAATTTTCCAACCCAATTTACTGATGAGGTATTGGATAATGTTGGAGGGCAGGAGGCCTATTCATTCGCTTATGTATTCTCTAGATACCATCAGATTAAGGTCGCACTAGAAGACAAGAGTAAAACAACCTTCGTGGTAGAATGGGGGTGTTTTTAGTACACGGTGATGCCATTCGGACTCAAGAATGCGTCGGCGATATTCTCTTGCATAGTCATCGCGGTGTTCAAAGAGTTCATTCACAAATTCTTAGAGGTGTATTTTGATGACTAGACAGTGTTTGGTTAATAAAGCGCCATGTAGCTAGTTTACACCTAATGTTGGATACATGCCAAAGATATCATATCGCATTGAACCT
Source organism: Pinus taeda (assembly GCA_000404065.3). NCBI lineage: Eukaryota > Viridiplantae > Streptophyta > Pinopsida > Pinales > Pinaceae > Pinus > Pinus taeda. The sequence continues at coordinate 4,980 of APFE031749799.1, forward strand.
GAAGAAGTGCTTGTTTTGTGTCCCCTTTGGGATTCTACTAGGTCATGTGTGATGAAAGCAAGGACTAATGGTGTACCCTGCCAAGATCGCAGTAACAATCAATTTGGAGGTCTCGAGGAGTGTCAAACAGTTGTGCGCAATGCTAGGCCATACTGGATATTATCAAAAGTTCATTAAATATTATAATCAGGTTACCACGCCTATGGAGAAGTTGTTCAAAAAGGACACTACATTATGATGGGATAAGGAATTTCAGCGCAGTCTGGATGTATTAAAATAAAATATGGTCATTGCACAAATCTTGGTCTTCCCGGATTGGAAGAAGGAATTCCATGTGCATGTTGATGCCTCGTGTATTACGTTGGGAGAAGTACTAACACAGGCTGGCGAAGGAGAGATGGATCACCCTATAGCCTTACGAGCAGGAAGTTATCAAAGGCTGAAAAGAACTACACAAAAATAGAGTGTGAGGGATTGGTTATGGTGTACATGCTCCAAAAATTCAGATATTATCTATTAGGTGGACATTTCAAGATGTACATAGACCACTCCACCTTGAAGTACCTAGTCAATAAGCCTGTGTTGGGGGGGAAGATATGCAGATGGTTGTTGTTGTATCAAGAATATGACTTTGAGGTCATTGTGAAGCCAGGAAGGTTGAATGCAGGACCTAACCATTCGTCACGCATTGAAATAGGGGAGGAGCCTACTAATTTGGAGGAAGGATTGCCTGATGCACAACTCTTGGCAGTGTGTGTAGCAGATAACTATTTTGCAAATATTATCCACTTTTTGACTACAGGGGACGGCTCTAGAAGGATACACCATCTAGTAGAAGGAGTTAGTAGTACGCGTGACAAACTTCTCAGTAATTGCAAGACATTTATATAAGATGGGTTCAGACAAGATTCTCCGATGATATGTGCCCTATTTTGAAAGAAACAACATCCTTGCAGAGGCTCATGGAGGGACTACAGGAGGACATTACGTAGGAAAAGCGACAATGTAGAATATTTCGTGCACTGGGTTGTGGTGGCCTACGCTACATAAAGATTCTAGAGCATATTATAAGGCATGCGATGCATGTCAGAGGATGGGCAGACCATCACAGAGGGATGAGCTTCCACTAAATCTGCAGGTTTCATTGCAACCATTTGAGAAATGGGAAATTGACTTTGTAGGACCGATTCAGCCTCCAGGCAAGAAGAGAGGGGTGTGCTATATCATCACCATGACAGAATATCTAACCAAATGGGCGGAGGCATATCTGGTGAAGAATTGTACAGGTTCAACGACAAAAAATATGTGTTAACCAGGTTTGGCTACCCAAAAGTGTTGGTGCGTGATCGCGGTATGCACTTCCTTAATGAAATGATCAGCATGGTGATAGAATAGTTCCAGGTGTATCATTAGAAGAGTACACCATATCATCCTCAAGCTAGTGGAACAGTTGAGGCCCTCAACAAGATTTTGGAGAACACACTAACAAAGATTTGCAACGCGCAGTGGAATTATTGGGACGTGCATGTGCTAGCAGTGCTATGGGAATATAGGACTACTTGCAAAAAGCTAATAGGGCATACACCTTTTCGGTTTGTCTATGGCATAGAAGCTGTGATGCTCATGGAATATATCATGCCTAGTCTACACATAGTGGTTTTCACAGGAATGGTGGACCACAGAGCTTTGGAAGAACAGCTCACACAGCCAGAAGAGCTCGAAGAAGATAGTTTGTTGGTTGGATTCCATCAGCAAGTCCAGAAGGAATGTGAAAAGGCTTGGCACGATCGCCACATCAAGATGCACACTTTTAAGGTATATGACTTGGATTTATTATATGATAGTAAGTTCACTAAATTTCCAGGAAAGTTTAGATGCACTAGTTGGGGCCATATGTCATCAAATAAATCATATATGGGGGCATGGTTCAGCTTGCAATGCTAAATGGAGAACCTTTCCCGAGAAAAGTGAATGGCAGCCGATTGAAGCTGTATGCAGGAGATCTGAATCAATGACTATATAATGGCAGGACAATCTTAGTACTCCAAGCAGCGACAAGGTAGCGCGGGACTATAAACTACACTGCCTGGTTTTGGGGACTACGTGATAGAGGGGCTGCGCGAAAAAGGATTATTTCACAGTACCAAAGGCCACGTGAAGGGAGCTACGCTATGGAGGGAGATATCACGCAACATAGCTAGAAAATGATCGTTAGAGTCATTGTTCATGATTTGACAGCAAGGAGACGATTAAGAGGAGTGGGTGGGCAACATTTAAGGCTGAAATATTTGGAGATCTACCACCAAATCAGCATTGATGGACAAATTTTGGGGGGAATGGTCGGATTTGAATTCAAATTTTCCTATAAATGATGCGTGCTAGTCCAATAGAGAACACTTTGCACCATTAGAATTTTTGAGTTGTATTGTCCGTCACTTTTGAATTGTAAGTTCTTCGAGGATTTGGTCGCAATCTCCGTGTTTGATAAGCTACCTAAGGAAACCCAACAATTCATTTGCATCACTATATCAGGACCAGGTCCCGCTGAGACTGCAAGCACCAGAGGAATTGTTTCCTCTGAAGGGGCGGCTCTAGAGGTTGTGAGCATGGAGGCTCCGGCTCTAGTTCCTATAGCACTGAGGTCGCCTAGGCCAAAGCCTACACCAGTGTGCGAGACCCAAAAGCCGAAGAAAGACAAGCTGAAATGGCTAGTACCATTGCGCGAGTCGCCTAGAAAGCATTTTTCTACCCAGACACAGAAGAAGGACAAGCAACTTGAGAAGGTTGTAGATTTAGAGGCTGAAGAGGGCATTGAAGATATATATGCTGAGCATGATGAGCCCATCACCAATTTTTCAGAATTTATCCCTCCATGTAAAGGGAAGGTGAAGGTCACCAAGGACCCAGACACAGAGAAATTCGTCATTCACACGCCTCTGTTGCCGGAAAATATAACCGTCAAAGGTCCGCGCCTGGCGCGGGTTCCTCTTTTAAAGATGGAAGATTGGGATCTAGCTAACCATGATAGGTTCCCCCACCTCATGACAGATAATTATATGAAGTGAGTATATTACAAAAACTCAGGTGTCACTGAGTTGGAGTCAGTTGAATGGATCTGCAGAGTACAGCAATCCAGGTTGTTGAACTTGTTGTGGGTGCCCCACTACCACTCCTTCAACATTAATACCACCTGTATACAGTAGTTACTGACTCTGGTGCATGATGGGTGCTTATGGCTTGGCGTGCCCATCTCCATCATGGACATAATCGTCCACCAAAATACCTTCATACTAGATAAAGGCTTGAATCTGGCCAAGGAGTTTGGCGAAAAGACAAGCGAGCAAGACTTGGCAGAGAAAATGAAGAAGAAATTTGAGCTTATCAAGAAGCCGCGCAGGTACTCCATAACATCCATCAACAACCCAGTGGTGAAAATTTCCATCCAGATACTAGCTGACAAGGTTATGAGGAAATGGCGCGTGGATGAGGTTCCAGCACCGGTGGTATCATTAGCTGCACAATGCACAGAGGGTGTGTAGTTTAATTGATTGCACTATTTATGTGGCAAGTTCCTTGTGAATTGTTGCGAGGCTCAATATGAGAGTAGGACCTTCCACTACGCGTGGTTGCTGCTCTCCATTGTGTTGGTTACTGGGGAGGTACCGGAGGACAACCAGTTCCCTCCATTGAAGGCAGGATTGCCGGAGGCTACACAATTTGCCTCCCTTTAGGCCATGAAGGACCTTGCATGGGTCAAAAAAATGAATATTTTCTGGGTTTTGATGGAGGTGAGAATCCACATGTCCATTAACCAGTGCCCATGTTTGTCCCCAACTATGTATGAACAATTGTTCGAATATGCAGAATTCAAGGCAGACTTCCACCGTGTTTATATTCGGGCGCGAAAGGACCTGTAGAAGAATTGGTTCACTTTGCCATATCTCGCCATGGATGATGTGCTTTAGGAAGTAATTAAGCGATGGCCATCAGATTGGCACTCTCCATCTGACTTGGTCACGGGTACTAGTAAAGGCGCAGGGAGCTCAACAAAGGAAAAGTGACAAGATGCAGTGAATCAGGTGGCGTAGAAGTTGGTCACGTAGTGAAACAAGGAGGCTGAGGAGAAGGCCCACATGGAAAAGGAGAACGTTGCTGCAAAGAAACAAGTTGAATAGGAGCAGCGCTACTCTGAGCAATGTGGTAAATCCCCTTCGCCTAAAACTTAGGAGTAAGAGAAGTCGGCACAAGGCGGTGGAGGCAATGAGGGGCATATCACCCCATTTCAGGTAAAGAGGTATAGAGAACAACAGCAGGAAGGGTCTTGAAAGAAGATAAAGCCAACTAAACCACCGTTGGATCCCATTACATTGACGGAGTGTGATCTCGACCAGATCGAGGACAAAGTGCTTGACACTACTGCCAAACTATTGCAGCAATTTGAGAAACAATATATCAGTCTTTGGGTAATGTTCAGAAGGATCTGCACAATTTTCATATCCATACCAGTAGGATATAGGTGAGCATAGTTCAGGTGGGCGCCGCACAGACGAACCTAGTACCGGGGACAAGTCAAGTTGTAGAGTTGGTTAGGACAGTGGATCTCAAGGTAGTCGCACTACCAGAAGGGACCCTGAGTGTGGAGTTGGTCGATGATAAGATCATTGTTAGAAACTTAAAGAACATCAGCCTGAATATTTTAGTGCTCCCTAATGAATATCTTCATGCGCTACAGATAGAAATATCAGCAAAAATGAGAGGACGGGAGCAACGCGCTCTCAACTTAATAAGTGAGTATCGAGTGAACAATGAGGAAATGTTCGCCTAGAAGATGGAGGCCCTAAAGGCAAGGGAAATGATCCAGGCGTAGAGCCCCTAGTTGGCAGCCACGGTTGCAGAGGCATGCAAGAAAATGTCGAAGTTGCACATACCTGAAGAGGCACCGCTCGAGGCCAAGATCCAGAATCTAGCTGCGGGCATCTATGATGCAAAGGCAGAGTTGGCAAGAGTTTAATTTATACTCAACATGAAATCATGGAGCTGGAGCTTAAGTCACAGCCTTCGACTCCACTCAAACTCAGGGAACAGCGTGAGCTACCATCAAGGAAGGGATGTCTACTATGGATGCTACAGTCATGGAATGCACCGTGTTGTTTTAACAGGCCATGGAATTGGTGAAAACCCTGCAAGAAGACCCCAACCTGTAGTGATTGAATACTGAGATCCATGAACTCCAGAAATAGTATGACGAGGTTAGGGTGACCACGCACTCTATTTCTACAATGCAGCACCTCGCCAAATTGCAGGTGGGGTAGCAACTTCTTCCACAAGTGGAAGCAGTGCAAAAAAAGGAAGCAGTACTTAAGGCCAGGTTTGGATCCTTGGTTGGAAGAAGCCTACCAAGTCTCCACCACCATCCAAGAAAAGTTGATGAACTTGCTGCTAATGCAACAGAAGATCAAGCAGGTCCATGAAGGACTAGCCACAGAGTAGCTGGTTGAACAAGTGAAGCAGGTAGCCACGCAGAGCACGGTTGAAGTAGCAATTGTGCAAGTGGAGCTGGGGGATCTTTGCAACAAGATCACCGCGCCAACTGAGTGACTTGAGGCCGAGTCATGACCTTTGTGTTGGGGGCTTGTTGGGATGGGGTCCCCTGGGTAAGTTTTGGGACAAAAGCCCAAGTTTTGGGGCAAAATCCAAAGTTTTTATGTAAAAATATGTAAAGTCTCTACAAATTGTGGATGCGAAGCACATAGCTAGTCAAGAAGTCAAAAAGGGTTTTTACCCTCATTTGTGTAAACTTAAGTCATTTTTTGAGATTTACCCATGGTCCGCGGACCATGGGATTGTATAAATAGGTGTGTCTTATAGAGTCCAAGGAGAGATATGTCTTTGTCTATGGGTGCGACGAAAGGAGTCTAGTGAGTTAGCGTAAAGAAGTAAGTCTCAGAGGGGGATAAGGCTCTGCAGTTGAGTACACAGAGGCCTAGACTAGTGTCCGCAATTGAGTGCGCAGACCCCTACAACTAAGTGCGCAGGGAAGTTTTGAGTCTGTAAACCTATATTTTAGATCAATAAAGAAGACTGCTGTAGAAATTCCAATTTTTTATCTCTTTGCTTTTGTTATCTATGAATGCGATATATGTTGTGATGAAATAACATCTTTGTGAAATAATGATGTATTTATGTGAAAATTTACTTGATATGTCGTATTTCCTTAACACAATTAATGTTAAGTGATTACGTGAAGTTCATAGCACTTTATGTTAAGTTTATTGGGCACTTAGGTAGATCTGAGTAAATACTTATCTAAGGTCAATCTAAGGTGCGCATAAGTGGCTAACTCGTTTGTACAGGGTCCACAAAAGACAAGCATAGACCTTCATGGAGGTCTAAGGGTCTAGTGAATGAAATTGTGGTACCAAGCCCTAAGTGCTTATAGATCTGTGCAAAGGCAAATCTAGGGCGCAAAATGATATCACACTGATATCTATATGTGGAAACTTGTTTCCAGCATCCCCCCATACTGCTTCTGGTGAGACTTTAGTCTACACTACACGGATTGATGCTGAAAAGGCTAGTAATTTAGGGTTTTGTTTGGTGCAACTAACTCTGAACCTGGTTCAGGAACCCCTAAGCCAATAGGAAGTTAGTACTTTAGGATCTAGGGAGATCATACTCATTATTCCAGTGGTTGTAGAAGCAGTGCGGAAGCAATAGCGGAGCAATGACAACAGCAGTATGAGTAGATCATATTTACCTGATGCATGAAAAGCCTTGAGGAACAAGGAAAATGTTAGAGACTTGGCGGTTGAGAGGGAGCATGAATTGCCTCTCAACATGAAGCCTCAGAAGTAGCCTCAGCAAGTTGTGGAGCAGCCACAATTCAAGAAGAAGAGAGGAGACCGAGTGGAGACATCCACTCAAGAAGAGACCTCCAATAGGAGGAAATTTTGAGCCAAGTGGGAAGAAGGAGCACATGTAGCCACACCTCTAGGTGTGAGGTGGGGAAATATGAAACCTTAGTCCAAGAGTTTCAAAAATTGGGCAAGATCCATTGAATTTCTTTTTGTCTCATGGATCATTACCTTGCTATGGGGGCCCATAGTGTTCAGTAGGAGGAGGATCAATGTCAATCAGACACTTAGGAGTGTATAGCAGTGTTCACAACGGAGTAGGCGGCTCAGTAGCAGAGTCAGTAACAACACAATTTTCTTAGTAAACAGTTGCAGACACAGTTGATTCAGTTTATTTTGTTTGGATGTTTTTTTGTTGTAGATGTTGTAGTAGAAACAATGATAGTGAGAAGTGTTGCATGCAGAACATTCCAAAGGTACCATATCAGGATAGATTTGAATTCCTTGCTTGTTGAGAGGGAGTGTTGAAAATAACAAGAAGAAATGTTAAAAATAACATCCAGAAAAATCCTAATTTAATTTTTCCTTGAATTAAATTGGAAATAAATCATAATTCCACATCTCATGACAACTTGTAATACTTAACTAAGTGAATTTGACTTAGTTAGCTTAGTTAATTCGAGTTGAGGGGTCTAACTAGAGTCATGTAGAGTGTCTCCTACAATTAGGAACACTAATTGAGTTTATTTTGAGTTGTAATTATTTAGTTCATTCTAACTGAGATAATGTCAGTTAAACTAGTTCCAATTGGTGGAGGAATTAGTGGTAGGTCTAGTAGTGGGGTGTAACCTAGAGGATTGGGGTGCAACCTGCAATAGTGTGGTGCATCCTACAGTAGTGGGGTGCTACCTCTAGTATTGGATTGTTTCCTGTTGAACAATGGGGTGTTGCCTACAATGGTCAACCAATAAACCAAAGATTCACTCATAATAAATGCATGCATGTTAGATCATAGAAAGACCCAACTGATATTAGAGTTTAGGGACAGTGTACCATCAATTGTAAAATCATCTAAATTAAATAGATTGTGCTAGCAATCATAATAAGGCATAAAATAAATCATTCTTTAATTAGAAAACTCACTAATGTTAACCATTTGAATTGCGTTTAAAAGGAGGAATGAAGGCTCAAGTTTAATCATTGTTTTGGTGAGCACAAGTTGGTGGGACCAAGCAATAGGAAGCACAAGTTTGTGCATGAAGCTTGTGAGCACAAGGAATTAAGAGCTTGGAAGGCTAGGAATTTGGCTAATTATTGGCCAAAGGAAGTCAGTCAAGCAGAGGATAGAAAATACTTGTGCATGCTGAGCAAAGCATATTGTATTCATCCAAGGCTTACCTAGGAAGTAGTGAGATAGATATAGATAGTGTAGAGGTTGCTCGAGCTTGAGAAAAGCATTTTAATCTTCTCATTTTTTTTATTAATACAATATACGGATAGCAAGGGTTTTTAGTTGTGGATTTCCCCATAAAATAATTGTGTTATGTGTGATTGGATTATTTTTCTTATATGCTTCGTGATTTCATTGATCGTTTATTGTTTCCCCTGATGAGTAGAGTAGATTCAAGTCAATTGTTTTAGCATATTACAATCTGTAGTTTGAATCTACAAGGAATTTCTACACCAAGAGTCTGTCAAACTGTGGAATGGATCCATAACAATAGCACATCGTACATGATAAACATATCATGCATGTAACCAACATTTAACTAAAATAGAACCCTGAGAAAATAGTCATAAAGTCATACGTAAAACCAGAATTTGTGTGCATTAATATCAATAAGAATCAACACAATAACATATGAAAATCCTAACCAAGTCAAGGACTTCCACGTACCACCTAGCCATAGATTGGGCTGAACCAAATATTTCTTTCAACCAATCACCCCTGTTCCATATTCCAAGCATGAATGTGGGATCACATGGGATAGACCAAAATAGAACCAACCAGGGCTTCCAGAGGCTAAACTACCTCAACCCTCAACCACATTGATTTCACCTAAACCAATCCAAAAATCACCAAAACCAAACAAGCTTGGATGCCTCAGACTTTCTCGACCATAACCAGATGAATTTTTCTGTCTCTGCCCACCTGTCAAGAGTTGCAGGAGAAAACCATCTCCACCCTCAAACTTTGGGAATTTTCCTAAGACCACCTTAACTAGGATCTCAAATCTACAGAAAATCCAAAGCTTAACCAAAACAGAGAACCCACTACATCATGGCTATCTACGAAATGGAAAGGAAAGGTTGTAAACCACTATTAATCCAATAAAATTCCATGCCAATGTCAATAAACATAAAAAATAAACCAATTCATAAACCATGCATCAAATCATGCATGCTAAATCACACATGCACAATGTTACATACAAATCCACAACTATTTCCTGCCCTGACTTGTTGTTGTCCAAACTTCCTCTTGTGCTCCCTTGCTTTCCTTGCTTTCTTGCTCCTTTTCTTGTTCTCTCTCTTTTGGAGTTCAATTTCTTCCTTAGAAAAACTAAAGTTGTCAAAGCTAAAAATTGATCAAAGGTTGATCAAAAGTTTTCAATTGTTTCTCAGATGCCTTTTTACCATTGATGTATGGTGTCTCTTCCTTTCCTTTTCCTAATTTCTTTCATTTTACTTTATTTCTCTCTGATTTCCCTTGCATGCATATTATTGTCCCTTCATCTTCCATTTCTCCTAATTTGATTTATTACTTGAATTAATTTCCATTTATTTCCCTTTGCCTTTTCCAATGCTAATGCCAATGCCAATTTCCATAGTCATTAATTAACCACAAGCGACCCCCAATGTGATTTTCCCCCCTTTCGTTCATCTTGGAATATGTGTCCCATGACCTTGGTTGATTTTTTTCTTTTTACATGGAATCGAACTTGGGGTTGTTACAAACCCCTCCCTCTTGGGGTGACACCATCCTCAGTGTCGTATGACACTTATAACGAGAACAAAATGTTGAAAAGCATGAAAACATGCTACTTATGGAGATTTATAAACCCATATTGATACAATAATTACAATGATAACCACATAAATGCTTATTAACATTTAATTCAACCAATAAATAAATATATTGCTTTGGATATTTATGAACACAGATTGATACAGTGTCAATAAGACACACATATATACATATGAACATTTGATTTAACCATTAAATAAAAGGATATGATGCCCACATCAACGACAAGGTAATCTAGAGGCTCACACCACCACCCTCAAAACTAGTACCAAGAATTCACCTCCCTCCTAGGAAGTCCAAAATCCACTATTAAGTTCAAAGTATGCCTCCAATTTCTAGCACTCTAATCCTTGCACTAAAATTTCTCTCAATGAACAACTACCAATTGATTGTTTCCCGGTACACTCCCAATGTGCCTCTGATTCCAATTAGAAATGCTATTGACCAAAACAAACTTATTCCTTGTCCTTCCCTTCTCTACTTCCCAGTCCCTCAAGCAATCTAGTTACCCCCTTCTATGCAATCACTCACCTTCCAAGTTTAGGCATCCCCCTCTGTTAGGAAACCAGCTCACAAAATGATAGAAAATATAGATCAACGCCTTAGAAATAAGCCTCTTTGAGGGGGCAACCTCCTTTACATTACAAAAATGAACAATTCTTAGATGATTCAAATGATAAGACCTCCTTTCTATATATAGGATTCTAAGGGGTCATAATATAATCAAAGCTGACATAACAATAAAAATGTAATGGAAAAATAATAACAATAGTGGGCTTCTATGGGGCACAATAATAACAATATGGGGACTACGTGGGCAAAACAATATAATAAGGTGGTTGTAATAATAACAATAAGGGGTTACACTAGTAGTATAGGGACATAACATGCCCCTCTCCTTCAAAAAGTGTTGTCCTCAACGCTTGAGTAGTTCTTGATGCTTTTGTATAAAATACTTGTCCTCCCATGTGGAATCTTCAACAAGTTCTTCCACTTGATGAGATACTCTAAAATTGATTGATTTCGTAGTTGTTGGGTTCTTGTTTCTGTGATTGCTCTAGTTTCCAATATGATTTTTCCTTCCTCGTCAAGTTCTGGCAATATTGTTTGAAATGGGACCTTCTAAAACTTTTGAATGAGTGGCGACACTTCTTCATCCTATTCCTTTCATCCCTTGCTTTGTTTATCCAATCTAGCTGGATAATAGAAATAGCACAAAACAATGCTTCCACATCCTCATCCTTTCTTGAGAGTGAATTTGCAACAACATTTTACTTCCCTTTTCTATAAATGATTTCAAAATCATAACCCAACATATTTGTGACCCATTTCTTATTTTCTTCTAAAGATAATCTTTGTTCTAAAAAGTATTTCAGACTATCATGATCTAGTTTTACCTTGAAGTGTCTTCCCATTAGGTAAGGTCGCCATTTATTTAAGTGCATGTAGTATTGCCAACGTTTCCTTCTCATCAATATCTTGCTTGAGATGTAGCTGCAAAAATATCCAATAACCTACATCAAAAAAAATTTCACTGTGATGTTGATCTACCTGTTGTTTCATTCGATTCTGCACCAAAGTGGTGTTATCCTTTAAAAGTTGGAGAACTTGTTGTTGATGCTCGATGTGATCTCTCACTAATTGAACCTTTTTCTTCTTGATATGTCCTTCTATCTTGATATTTTTAGGAGTGGTAATTCTGGCCAATGCATTACAAGATATGGTTGGATTCATTTCTTCTTTCTCGATGTGATCTTTCACTTCTTGATATGTCCTTCTATCTTGAGAGTTTGAGGAGTGGTAACTCTTTCCAATGCTTTACAAGATATGGTCAGATTCATTTCTTCTTTCTCTAGGGTTGGTTCATGGTGTATTGTAGGTTTTAACCCCATACAGAAATTACCTGCATACGAATTCTAAATCACAGGAAAAATAAAAATGCGAGAGCATAACACATAAAACACATATACACAGAGATTTCCCACTGGATCCCAAAACCGGGACTACCGGCTTGATTTTTCATTATATTCCTTTCAATGTTACAATACATATTTATACATGCCGAAGCATCCAATACCATGGACCAAAAACCATCGCGTCCAAAAACCATGGACCGAAAACCATCGCGTCCAAAGCTATGGACCGAAAACCATCGCATCCAAAAAACATGTGTGAAAATCATGCACAAAACCATAGGTGGGTCCGCCCAACCTAACATAGGGTCCAAAACCAAAATTTTCCAGGGCGCTGCCC
>APFE031749799.1:17124-27429 GCA_000404065.3 Pinus taeda
CCCTTTATACCATAAAAATTGATCTTGTTCTAAATATGAAGATGCAATACATACCTTTTGTAACAGTGGTACACCATGTAGATCAAAATATTTCTCCATCTATAGTATCCATTTTACCGAATTCTTGCCATTAAACTTCGTCATCTCGATTTTTCTTGATTTTAGGAGCTCAATCTTGAAATGACTGTAACTCTATACTTTCAGATCTTTATGTTCTGAAATTGTGACCTGCTATAGCCCTCTGTGTCCTCTTTCCAATGCCACTAGTCGGATTGAAATTAGATTCTCTAAGAAAGATTTATGCACAATCTCCCAAGATGACCTAATTATATACCTTTTTAGAAGAGCGAACTTGTATGAAGTGCCATGTCTCACTGTTTTGACCTTTGGATCTGCAAAATATATACAAGATACTACAATCTGTCCTCTTTCTGTAGCTTCTTATGAAATTTCAATTTGATTCTCAGAGAGGCAATTATGACGATTATCCCACAGTGACCTGTTTGGAATGTAATTCAAGGGTCTGCAAAAACCATAAATTACTCAAACTATATCCCTGAAAATATAGTGAGGAAGGATCTAAAATTCGAAGCCGATGTTCAAACCAATTTCTTCTCAAATGGTTTTTTGCTTTAGCTTTTGAAACTTTGTAGTGGAAGAGTTATAGTGAAAATCCCACGATGGCCTGTTTTAGCTTAAATTCTGGAGCTTGCAAAAACCCTAACTTCCTCAGATCATATCTCCGAAAATATAGCGAGACAAGCTATAAAATTCAGTCCCAAGGTTCAGCTCAATTGCACCTCAAATGGATTCTTTTTCGCTTCTGAAACGTCGCAAAAAAAAGTTATAGCGAAAATGCCACGACGACCTATTTGGAGCAGCGAAACCCTAGAATCCAAAGCTCTGATACCAAATGTTAGGAAACCGGCTCAAAAAAAGATAGAAAATATAGATCAACACCTTATAAATAAGTCTCTTCGAGGGGGAAACCTCCTTTACATTACACAGATAAACAATTCTTGGATGATTCAAATGATAAGACCTCCTTTCTATATATAGGAGTCTAAGGGGTCATAACATAATCAGAGTCGACATAACAATAATAATGTAATGGAAAAATAATAACAATAGTGGGCTTCTATGGGGCACAATAATAACAATATGGGGACTGAATGGGCACAAAAATATAATAAGGGGGTTGTACTAATAACAATAAGGGGTTACACTAGTAGTATAGGGACCTAACATGCCCTCTCCTTCAAAAAGTGTTGTCCTCAACGCTTGAGTATTTCTTGATGCTCCTGTATAAAATTCTTGTCCTCCCATGTGGAATCTTCAGCAAGTAAGTTATTCCACTTGATGAGATACTCTAAAATTGATCAATTTCGTAACTGTTGGGTTCTTGTTTCTATGACTGCTCTAGGTTCCAATAAGATTTTTCTTTCCTCGTCAAGTTCTAGCAATATTGTTGAAATGGGACCTTTTGGAACTTTTGAATGAGTGGTGACACTTTTTCATCTTTCTTCCATTCATCCCTTGCTTTTTTTATTGAATTTGGTTGGATAATAGAAATAGCAAGAAAAAATGCTTCCACATCCCCAACCTTTCTTGAGAGTGCATCTGCAACAACATTTTGCTTCCCTTTTTTGTAGATGATTTCAAAATCATAACCCAACATATTTGTGACCCATTTTTTATTTTCTTCTAAAGATAATCTTTGTTCTAAAAAGTATTTCAAACTATCATGATCCAGTTTTACCTTGAAGTGTCTTCCCATTAGGTAAGGTCGCCATTTCTTTAAGTGCATGTAGTATTGCCAATGTTTCATTCTCATCAATATCTTGCTTGAGATGTAGCCGCAAAAATACCCAATCACCTACATCAAAACCTTTTTCACTGCAATGTTGATCTATCTGTTGCTTCATTTGATTCTGTACCAAAGTGGTGTTATCCTTTAAAAGTTGGAGAACTTGTTGTTGATGCTCAATGTGATCTCTCACTGCTTGAACCTTTTTCTTCTTGATATGTCCTTCTATCTTGATAGTTTGAGGAGTGGTAATTCTAGCCAATGCATTACAAGATATGGTTGGATTCATTTCTTCTTTCTTGATGTGATCTTTCACTTCTTGAACCTTTTTCTTCTATATATGTCCTTCTATCTTGAGAGTTTGAGGAGTGGTAATTCTTGCCAATGCTTTACAAGATATGGTCAAATTCATTTCTTCTTTCTCTGGGGTAGGTTCCTGGTGTATATCCTCTTCTTTTGATGTTTCTTGATCCTTTTCTTCCTCCTCTTCATAATCTATGTAAAATAATTTCTTCTCAGCACACTTATGACCTTTAGTGCATTTGCTCTCATAATTGTAACAAAGCTCTTTTTCTCTTTTTCTTCCAATTATTGTGGTGTAGCCCTTGTAGGTTGTGGAAGGCTAGGAGAAACAACACTTCCATCTTTATAGTTGTGAGGGGTGGACTTCCTTGTTGCCATAGTTTTGCTTTCCACTTTGTAACAAAGCTCTTTTTCTCTTTTTTCTTCCAATTGTTGTGGTGTTGCTCTAAAGAAGGTGTTGCTCTTTGTATCCTCATAATGTGCTATAATTTCCTCCCTGAAAATTGACCACGTAACAAGTGGTTTACGAAAACAAAGTCCTTTATACCATAAAAATTGATCTTTTTCTAAATATGAAGATGCAATACATAACTTTTGTAATAGTGGTACACCATGTAGATCAAAATATTTCTCCATCTGTAGTATCCAATTTACCGGATCCTTGCCATCAAACTTCCTCATCTCGATTTTTCTTGATTTTAGGAGCTTGGTCTTGAAATGAATGTAACTATGTACATTCAGATCTTTAAGTTTTGAAATTGTGATCTGTTGTAGCCTCTGTGTCCTCTTTCCAATGCCACCAGTCAAATTGAAATTGGATTCTCTAAGAAATATTTATGTACAATCTCCCAAGATGACCTGATTATATACCATTTTAGAAGAGCGAACTTGTATGAAGTGCCATATCTCACTGTTTTGACCTTTGGATCTGCAAAAT
The DNA here is from genome assembly GCA_000404065.3 of Pinus taeda. Classification (NCBI taxonomy): domain Eukaryota; kingdom Viridiplantae; phylum Streptophyta; class Pinopsida; order Pinales; family Pinaceae; genus Pinus; species Pinus taeda. The sequence continues at coordinate 20,172 of APFE031749799.1, forward strand.
ATATACAAGATACTACAGTCTGTCCTCTTTCTATAACTTCTTACGAAATTTCAATCCGATGCTCAAAGAGACAGTTATGACAATTTTCCCACAGTGACCTATTTGGAATGTAATTCGGGGGTCTGCAAAAACCATAAATTCCCCAAGCTATATCTTCGAAAATATAGTGAGGAAGGATCTGAAATTCAGAGCTTGGGTTCAAACTGATTTCTTCTCAAATGGGTTTTTGGTTTAGGTTCTGAAACTTTGTAGCGAAAGAGTTATAGGGAAAATCCCACGATGGCCTATTTTAGCTTAAATTCTGGAGCTTGCAAAAACCCTAACTTCCTCAGATCTTATCTCCGAAAATATAGCGAGACAAGCTCTGAAATTTGGTCCCAAGGTTTAGCACGATTGCGTCTCAAATGGGTTTTTTTCACTTCTGAAACGTCTCAGGAAAAAGTTATATCGAAAATCCCACGATGACCTATTTGGAGCAACGAAACCCTAGAATCCAAAGCTTTGATACCAAATGTTAGGAAACCAACTCAAAAAATGATAGAAAATATAGATCAACACCTTAGAAATAAGCCTCTTCGACAGAGCAACCTCCTTTACATTACACAAATGAACAATTCTTGGATGATTCAAATGATAGGACCTCTATTTTATATATATAGGAGTCTAAGGGGTCATAATATAATCAGAGCCGACATAACAATAATAATGTAAGGGAAAAATAACAACAATAGTGGGCTTCTATGGGGCACAATAATAACAATATGGGGACTACATGGGCACAAGAATATATTAAGGAGGTTGTACTAATAACAATAAGGGGTTACATTATTAGTATAGGGACCTAACACCCTCTTTGAAACCCAGTCCCTCGGGTCCTTGGCAAGGTTTCCTCGCATTGGAAGGTCTCAAAAACCAAGGCATACCCCTACCTTGAAAACCATCATACCGGTCATAACATGCTTATGGAAATCAATGGACACTATTGGGTACTAGTGTCCCACAATGGCCCTACTCTTGAAGTTCTTTACCATCATATTGTTGCATTGTCCAATTCTTTCTGTTGTTACTACTAACTTTCTTTCAGCTAGTTCCAACCACCCAAACTGGGCATTTCCATGCTTTCCTATACCAAGCACATAAATTCCATTAGACTCAAAAGGAATTGTAATCGATTCAAATAATACCTCATCAGTAGCTCATGATTGAGGTGACAAAGGTGACATATGCAACTATATTTATTAAATTCTTATCACAAAAAGTCAAATTAACTCCTAGATCAAATCATCATGTATAAACATATCACATCTAGTTTGCTCAAAACTAAACCATCATAAATCAAAAACATAGATTATGTTCATAATTTTGAAATTAAAAACTGAAATAAAATACTAATACTTATCCTTCAAATGGTTCTTTAATTCTACCTTTTTTCTTTCTCATTTTTGTACACACACTGAATCAATTTCCAAAGCCAGCAAGCATTGAGTGCCTTCTCTTCTCTTGACCACATATACACACTAGATCGATTTCCAAACTCAGCAAGCACCCAATGCCTTCTCTTCCATATGCAGTATCAACAACAAGGGCATCTAGAGACTATATCGCCTCTACCCTCAATATCAACAACAAGGGTGTCCAAAGACTATACCGTCTCTACCCTCAATATTAGCAACAAGGGTGTCTAGAGACTATATCACCTCTACCCTCAATATCAACAACAGGGGTGTCCAAAGACTATATCGCCTCTACCCTCAATATCAGCAACAAGGGCATCCATAGAATATACCACCTCTACCCTTAATATCAACAATAAGATAATCCAGACAGTCCTACTCTTGCCTGTCCCAACACATAATACCACACATACACCCACACATGGTGTACAACACAACACATACACCTACACATGGCACAATACAACATGTACAATCCAACGGTACTGCACATCCGAATATTACACCGTCCACCAAGAATTCTTTCCTCGAGATACTTTCCCACGCCTTACTATGTGCACCCACAACCCGAATTATTAGGTCTATGGATATTTCTACTACCTATGCTTGTCCTAACATCTCACAAATTACACTACTTTTGTTCCATTGATGAATCCTTCAATATTCCTTGTTCATAGCGTAAACGTGGTCATAGCCATAAACACATAATATCAAAATCATATCCACATGACACTAAAATAATAGATCTTCCTGAGGGCTACTCTGCCCACTTGATTCCTCATAAAACTAGGAACCTTTTCATGTCATTCACCTGCATAAAATAATCATTATTCTACAAAAATGATCCCTTACAACACACACACACACATGCATTAGCATAATCATGATCACAACACAATTATTAGTGTTCATAAGGTCAAGGTTAAGAGAACTTCCTTTATTTGTGCAACACTTGCACAACATTAAGAACAATAGTTCCCAACTTAGCCAGACCATCTGATACCTCAACCAATTTACTTTACCTTTCATGATTACCTTCCTCGTGACTATCCTGTCACTATCCATTTACCCCAATGGACCCAACCAGCCCAACTGGATGTCACATTCTTACCTTCAGTTTCCCTTTATTGATGTGCTTCATCTAGATCTTACATTACATGTTGAGTTTCACTCATCTCTCCCCGAGCTCCATTATCTTTCCTATTTCCCCCAACCAATTCCCAAGACTCTCAAACCATAAAAGGCAAGAACAAGAAGACAAGATGAAAAACATAGAAATCCAGAAAACAACACAACACCCAAAAAAGTGCCATGGCCATGCCCTAGTCATAGTCAAAACCGCAAATCAAGCACAAACAAATCACAAAATACCGAAAGCACAAAATTTTCAATAGACACCATGACTCAATCCCCATAAGTTCCCAATGCTTCAAATGGTTTAAAGCTAAGTCTAAGCCTTCTTAAGATCTCATGGAAGTTTATTTTTCCATGCAATTCCCTACATCATACTTCAATAAAAAAAATAATTGTAAGTGCATTAATAAATATAACAATATCCCCATTACCTTACCGTGTTGTACAGAGCACGCTGCCCTGCAACTGAACACATGCATGTATCATCTCTCAAGGGATTCCAATTCCCTTGATGAATTCAACTATAACTAGAAACCAACTATTATTTCTACATCTTATCAATCATCTTCCATATAGCTTCCTCAACCCCAAAGGGCTTACATGCACTGTAACTTTCTCTATTGTTCAGTTCTAGAGCATGATCTTATTCCATTGTAGCATGCATTGAGGCTCTACCTAGAAATCTCCCTTTGGTTCCACCTTCCATCTCGATAATGGATGCCTGATGATTTTCCTACCTATTATCCATTGTTGCATAGATATTGGGGAATGCTCTGACCTACACACTTAGTTGTCTATGCCCACTTGAGCATTATAGATCTGAGGCCTAGCACCCTGATACAAAGGACAATCCCTTTTGTGATGATCTCCACCATAATTCCAAGGCTGCAATTGTTATTCACCATTTCCTCTATTTTGCTACTCCTTAGGCTGAGACCCATGTCCTCTCTCATCTACATTGAAATTCTTATTTGGAACCACATTTTCCTTGTCACCTGCATCTTGATATCTTCCTCGCTTCTCACGAAATTTTCCTTTAGTCTTCTCATTACCCTTCCAGACACGCTTGAATTCAAACCTGTGCTTTGACTATTCATAATCAATGCTTCAACTTCCTGATGGTTTCTTCCAAATACTGAGGCTCATTAAACTCAAATTGGGCTTTAAATGATAATGACAGTTCAATGATGGACCTTTAGATCTTCACTTTCTCATCCTTGAGATAGGTCACATATCTCAATGACTCCATAAATCTGGTTGTGTATTCTTCATCTGTCATGGAACCCATATTGAGCTCATAGAATTACTTAGCCTTTTTTTGATGATGATAGACCTGACAACATGTCAAGGGATCTCCCTAGTAAGAAGTCCCAACTAGACCTCAGACCATTTGGTGTAGGAGTCCCATCAGTGGGTCATACGGTAATGTCTTGACCTCAGTTTCACATGGAGGCAAGTAAGATGTCCATGTTGGTAGCAAGGGTGTGACAGCTACAATAAGTCAAGGAAGGTGCATGAGAGGTTCTAAAACACTGAGGGTGAGGTGAGTGCACCCCTTGGAAACCTGTACTAGTACGCGGCTTGGAAGGGAACACACGAGCGAAGATGCATCACAAGCAGGAAAGAAAGTTAGCAACCAATCCAAAGTGATGGTTAAACCAACCACACATTTGAGAAAGATTCATACATACTTATACAGAATAGTCCATACATGCATGCGTAAGCAAACGAATACATATAAAATACAATACAACATATGCATGAAACGTGTTGGCTCTGTTATATTAAGAAGTGTAAGTTCTAGTCATACAATACATCCATTTCCAACCACTAGTTCCGATAGCGGAACATACATCCACAGTTGCTTGCTCCTCCAAAGAGATATACTAGGTCTGTGTAGTGGAGAAGCCAAGGCGCATTACAATACTATCCAAGCTTTCTCTAAGATACTCCTATCGAAGCTTGGCTGACCAAAAGCCTTTACAATGAGTTATGAGGGACTATTTATAGCAAAGGGTGGGGTGGCCCTTGACATTCCCCTTTGTGACAATTCATCTATGCTCATGACTCTTCATCTACTCTATGACTGTTACATCCAACTATCAACACTTGAATTTCCACTTGACAAGACGTTACATTACAATGCACATGTTCCCATGTGAGACAAAATGGCTTGAGCGAGCCATGCAAGACATCAATGACACTTGGACCGTTGTGGTGAGACCAACTCTTTGACATCCTTGTGATGGTCGAAGATGGTGAGCTGATGCCAAGCTTGGTCCTCCATGATGGTATCCATGTTTTCTATGGTGACATCTTGTTGAAGTGAACTCTTACCTTCATTGTATTTGGGTGCATTGATATGGCTCCTTCATCCAACTCGTTAGGTAGCATGTGCATGGTCGTCCTAGGTGCGATCGGACTGGAAACATGTTTAACCATAATGTCTGTGCTGATCTCCAAGCATGTGCTAGTGGCTGTTTACATCAACTTGTCAAAATACATGTTCATCTCTAGTTGGACTTGCTTCTTTTCGTTTCCTCAGTGAGTGTGCCAAATGGGTGGGATCGCATGCGTGTGCACAATGACATGCATGCTGTTGAATTCCCTTGCATGCGATCAACAACACTGCTCACCTTGTCTGCTTTGTGCCAGCTACTAGGATGGATCTATAGCTTATATGGGCGCAGTTTCATCTGTCTGTGCATGTTGCACCCCCTATTGTACCTGTTCCTACTGCAACTCATTCTCTTATCTATGCAGATCCTATTATTCCTTGAGTTGCTACTTCAGCACATGCAACTCCTTCTCTGTTCCATTATCTACCTTCATGCGATCTTCATGTTGCATCGTCACCTCATAGCCTCAATCTCCACAGTTGCTTTCATCATGAGTGGATCTGCTTTGAACCTGCAACTTTCCTCTACCTCTATGTTGTCAACAACCTTCCTCTTGCATTTGTTGGGTGCAGGTCTGCTGGTGAAGCTAGTGTTGCTCACTATGATGATGTTGCCATTGATATTGACATACTTGTCCATGAATAACTTGATGTCTTTGTGGATAGGAAATTTCATAGACACTTGACCGACTATATCCCCAGTTGCGCTCTTAGCAGTGTCTTTGACTCTTCTCTCCTGGAAGTCATTGTACTTGTGTTTCTAAGAGACAGATGAACATTTGTGATGCCTGGAGACATAACAACACTCATGGCAAGCAATCTATCAGTTGAAAACCAAAACAAACTTGAGGACTGACTTGTAACATACATGTGTGATTGAACATGAAGTTTGCTTGATTTCCGTTGGAAGGTCGAGAGAATGACTACCAAAATTGCACAAGGCACAGTTTCTGTGGCTAGTAGGACACTGCATCCAAGCATTACACAATGCAAGCTTGCAGGTCAGTGCTTGACTAGGCTTGCGCAATTTCTGGAGGGAAGGGAGAGCCTTCGCTTCCAAAAATGTAGTGCTAGCCGGTAAGGCATGGTCTGGGCCAAGGCAACCGATGCATGGTGAGATGAGTGCAAACAAGAGTGAATGATCATTCATGTAAACAACAAGTGCATGATTCAAAAAATGGGAAAGCATGCATGTTTGTGAAGCAAGTCGCTGCAACGATGATCGTCCATGAAAAACAGTTTCATGCATGTGATAGTAGTGAGATGTGAATGAAAACTGAAACGATGCTTATAGAAGCCAACATACATCAAAATGACAGCAAGAGCTCACTAAAATCAAGTAGACTACACTCACACAAACCGAAACACAAAAAGCGACAAAAACGCAACATAAGACATGAAAGGCGAGCTTACCCCAAGATAGCTGAGTTGAATGTGTAGAATACTCCTATATGTAATGTGGGATGTCAAAGCTACAAGGTTGATGTGAGGAATGAGCTTTGCATCATCCGGTTGATAAGTTTTGATAAAATCGAGGTTGTGATGCGCATGCCACAAATCTAGGAAAAGCAGCACTTGGCGGGAGGTTTTTGAAATTATCCATGCATGTAACCTCTAGCTACTAAAAATAGATCCCTGAATCAAGGGATGCCTTTTCATGCTACCTTGGGAGAAGCATCCCATGCATGCAAATCATTTTTTCTTGTTCCTGGAGGGAAGTGATCAACTCAATTGCACATGCAACAGTCTGCTCAGTTGAGGGGAAAAAAATGCTCATTTCTAGGCGGGAGCTAGGCTGGATGCCCATAGGTATTGCACAACTTCTAGACAAATTAGTTGACTGCTGCCCAAAATTGCACAATTTTTGGGCTGAGCAACCCTGCTGGGAGGAATCGCGCAATTTTTCAAGTGAGCAGTGACAGAAATATTTGCGCAATTATTCAAGTGAGCAGTGACAGAAATATTTGCGCAATTATCGAGCCCAATAGGTTGCGAGACAGACTTGCTAAACTTATGGAGGGAAGGCTGGATCCCTTCCAGAATTGCACAATAAATTGAGGGAGCTTCTTAGCCTGCAACTAAACCAAGTTCGAAGAAACAACCTGTGAGGGGGATGCAACAATCTCTCACAGACAGGCTGTCATTCTGCAAGAAGATCATTGAATCTTGTGTATTTGACAAGTCAAGATATCTTGTTGTAAAAGGTTGGTATGGCGGCTCCAAAACAAAGCTAAGGAAAAATTTTGGAGGGCAGTTGTAGTCGCTACAACAC
>APFE031749801.1:0-17068 GCA_000404065.3 Pinus taeda
TTAGTCCCTGCCATTTGGCAATGGCCAGGGACTATAGTAATCAGTTAGCGATGTTAACTAATTAATTTGACCTGCTTATTACTCCCTACCATAACTTATAACTAAACTTTTTATTCACATATCCTTTCATCATGTTATTTGGCCTCTTCACGAGGCGGAGAGGCCAAAAGCATATTATATAAACTGATTTGGAGATCTATTTCGGAAACATGTTTCACTGTGTAAAGTAATGCTAGCATTAGTTTCACAGTTTAACAAATATTAAATGCTATAATGGATATAATGGATATAAGCTAAAGCAAGTTCGCAAGTGTGCATGCATGTTGTTGTTGAGGTCCCATGGTTGAAGTTGGCAGCTGGTGTCGAGCATACGTGCTATCGAGCATAGGGGCGGTGATGGCATCTTCATAATAGGAGAGCTTGAATGCTTGAATAAGAGGAAAGCTTCCGACCTGGGCTGAGGCATTCTTCTGTTGTTGCAGGCATTGAGTACCTGTCTTCCAGCAACATTGAGTACCAGTCTTTGTTCTTCAAATGACAGGGTCTTTGTTCTTCAAATGACAGGGCTCTTACGTCTCACTGTATTGTCACAGGTCTCCTTCTTTGGACTGTCACTGTCTAAGGAGATTCTCGGTCTCCTTCCTGCTTTACTGTCCAGGCACAAGTCTCGGTCTTCTTCACAGTTCTCAGCGCTTTTTTTGCAGGCCTTTTTCAGAGATGCATTCTTCTGTTGCTGCAGGCATTGAGTACCTGTCTTCCAGCAACATTTGCAGATTGCGCGTCCCTCCAGGCCAAGCACGTCCTGAGCTGCTTTGCTGCTTTCTTTACATCGTTGCCACTCGCCTTGGGAAATCTTTCCACGCAAGCATCATCGCAGAAACTTTTCTGCATTTTTATGCCACCCAGTCTTTGAGTATACATGCAGTAAATCTTTTCGCAAGCAAGCAATTAGATTTATACTACATCGTTTTGATCAGCAGGATAAGCTTTCACATTATTGAAGTAGAACGCTTCTATTTCCAAGCAAAGTGTAACAATATTTAGCACATCTTTGAAGAACTCTTTCTGCATTTCTAACGATATTTAGCACATCTTTGAAAAATTTCTTTTGCACTTCTAGCATATTTCCAGTAGATGAACAAGATAGCAAGGCATGAATTTGACAAAATTTACAGGTCCGCAAAAGATGTTCAAGAAAATAGCATTTTCGTAAAAATATTTAGCCGTTATTTTTGCACATTGTTTTGCTAAGCCATTTTCATGAAATCTTCTAAATCTATAAAAAAATTGAAGAGAATGTTCAGTGGAAACGCAACCTGCTTGGCTGAGAGCGGCCCGTCTTTTTGCACTAGTCGCAAGACGGCCTTCACTCTGTCTTTACCGCATCCCTGTGAATCTCGTTTTCTCGTCATCTGCCGAGTTCGACGATTGATGCTCAGACCGATCCCCCGGTTTGAACTTCCCTGCGGCTGTTGTTGCTGTTGCACGCCTATGAGATTCAACCTGAAATACAACTATGGTCGTTAACATTCACCTCCTATTCCTTAGGTTTCGTGCCTTATGCATTTTAACTAAAGAGGCACAAGCTTCACTCAAATCAAAACTTAAAAGGACTTCCATGTACCGCTGCTTGATCCTGGTCTTGACGTGAAACTCCATACCGCTCAGTGACATTTTCAGAGGTGATACCCATGGGCAGAAGACAATCTTGTGCTTGTTTGAAAATTTCAACCTATCGCATGGCACGACACCAGAGCCATTAGTGCCCTTCACAAGATCAGGAACTCACATATATGCTTTAGGCAGGTAAGTTATATAGATAATAGCAAGCTATATAAAACACAAATATAGGAGATGGACAGAAATGTCAAACTGAAAATATTGGGAGAGTCTGAAGCCTTCTATTTACAACATTATTGCTTACCCTTGAATTGACAGAGCCTTCCCACGCCATAGGGTTTACAGTCATTGACTCCAATCCTGCAGCAATGCCTAAAGCCGACAGATTGAAATCAGAAATTGCAATAGCAAGCTATACAAAACACAAATATAGGAGATGGACAGAAATGTCAAACTGAAAATATTGAGAGAGTCGGAAGCCTTCTGTTTACAACATTATTAACTTTCACTGATGCTTACCCTTGAATTGACAGAGCCTTCTCACGTCATAGGGTTTACAGTCATTGACTCCAATCCTGCACCAATGCCTGAAGCTGACAGATTGAAATCAGAAACTTATCTAAATCCAAACTTGCTATGTTTAATCCAGTGGTAGCAATTACACATTTTCATACCAATGTCATAAAAACCGGCTTTAATTACAGTTGCAACATCTGCAACAACTTGGAGACCTGAAGAGCATTGTCTATTGACAGTCCTGACAAGTACAGTCTCTGGAGAGAGGACATGGTAAGCCCTTGGGCGGTTTCCTGGTTTTGATACTGTTCATACCCTTGGGTAGTTTCCTGATTTTGATTCTGGTACTGGTCATATCCACGAGGATTTTCCTGGGACTGGTATTGTGCATACCCTTGTGGGGTTTCTTGGCTCTGGTATTGTTCATACCCGTGAGCCGCTTCCTGATACTGAGCGTAGGGTTGGGCCGTTTCCTGGTAGTACGCTCGGGCTGGTTCGTCAGATGGATAGCGTTCTTGAGCGTTTTCCTGGTTCTGGCAGTCCGGATATGGAACAGGCGGTTCCTCTGGCGGAGGACCTGCATAGGCTTCGTAGTCGCATACACAAGCAGGTGGCTTGCATGCAATGCATTTGGGTAGAACTGCTTTATCTTTATAAACGTCATAAAAATCGCCCCCAACCGATCCCACGACTCCATCTAAATAATGTTTGTTTGCTTGTACTCACTCCCGTAATCCAGTCTGTCAGTTAATTATAGTATTGGGGACTCCTTTTCTCAAAATTTACCACGTCGTTGCCCCTATTTGTCATTTGATGTGAGTGCCACTTGGCGGGTACTTTTCCTGTAAATTTGCGATGTCCCCGATACTGCTTCGAGGGGAATTATGATGGTGGTTCTAGAAAATAATTACCATGTTTATGCCGGTCACCAACTGAAGCGCTTACGGCAAATGAGAGGAGAATTCTGAATACCTACATGACACATTTAAACTAAGTATAAAAACCATGGTAAAAATTGGTCAGTTGCAATCATTCATTATCAATACGTACTTACTACATGCATACAAATTTACTACATACGTAAGCACCAAATTAGTAAAGCCAAAAAGTAACCACTCTCTCTTATAAACTTACTACATGCATAGGCATCAACTGCTATTGATGCTGCATCTTATTACTAGTGGTCATGGAATCCTAAGTTCTGGCTGAGAAAAACAACCAACTAGTTACATTCCGGATCTGTACTTGATGCAGCATCTTATTACTAAAGGTCATGGAATCCTATGTTCTGGCTGAGAAAAACAACCAAGTGGCTACTTTCCGGCTCTGTATTTGGAGATAAAACTTACTACATACATAAGCACCAAATTACTAAAGCCAAAAAGTAACCACTAAAGTAACCACTGTCTCTCTTATAAACTTACTGCATACATAAACATCAGCTGCTATTGATACTGCATCTTATTACTAGGGGTCATGGAATCCTAAGTTTTGGCTGAGAAAAACAACCAACTAGGCTACATTCCGGCTCTGCTACAGGTGCATGTTTCACAGGCGCAATTCTCTCCACATTTACAGAAGGACTTCCCACTAACAGTCTCATCAATCTTTGAACAGTTACATGGATTGCAGCTGCAGTGTTCTCCACATTTGCAATATGCATGTCCCCCACTGCAAAATCCAAATCCAAACTCAGGTTTCAAGAAAATAAATAAATTTAAATATTAAAATGTTTAATAACACTTTAAATGCCACTCCAAATAAACTTGAATATTAAAATATCTAAGCGTATTAAAGACTTCAAACGGCACTCCAAATTTTCCTGTGTTGCTAGGGCTCAAATGTACCTTGTTTGGTCGGATGGAGGCGCAATACTCACAACTCCACACCTAAATAGCCATGTCAGAATTATATGCATCACATTAGTATCTATTTAACAATATATTTTAAAATCAACAACAATACTAATCTATTTAACGATATACGAAAATCATCAATACATATGCAATTGGATCATGATTTTACGATTAATATGTGATCATGTAATTGGATCATATATACATCGTTATGATACATCAGCGATTGGATTGTTCATACGCAATTGGATCATGATTTTACGATTGATACGCGCTCATGTAACTAGATCATATATACATCGGTATGATATATCATGTAACTAGATCATATATACATCGTTATGATATATCGGCAATTGGATAGTTCGTTTTGTAAATTGCCACCGCTAAAGACATGGAGACACACATAATACACGTCGAAACCCGAAAGGAAGATTGACGAATCTACCCGAAAGGAAGATTGACAAATCTAGTTTTCAAGCATCGAACTCGGGACCTCTTGCGCTTGGACGTAGAAACTATGCAATATATATTGAAATAAACCCTAGTGTTTTGTTGTTTCTAAGGTGAGCAGGAAAGTGGAACACCGTTATCTTCAAAAATGTCATAAAACTAGGGAAAACAGTGTCTGGGCAGGAAAGTGGAACTGCTTTATCTTTATAAACGTCAGGAATAGTAATTCGTTGTTGTGGAAACAATCACAACAACAAACATTGCAACACAATTAGCATGGAGGCATTTTAAAGCAGAGAAATATAAAATCAGTGTTGTGAAAGCCTGCAAAACAGGGGTATGTGCTAAATAGGAAAGTCAACTTTGTCAGGATCTGCAACAAAAATCCTTGGTAGGAGGCGACGACATTCTGCAGAGACGTGGACATAATCTGGGATTGTGTACTGCACCCCCCAAAATTCGCTGCAGCTATGTACGCAGGCATTCCCACAGTGGATTTCGGCTGAGAATGAAGCAAACCAAGCAAAACAATGGCTTTTTCTGGTTCGCTGGTCCATGAAACAATGGCTGTATTTTGGCTAAGAATAAAGCAAAGCAAGCAAAACAATGGCTTTTTCTAGTTCGCTAAACAATGGCTTTTTCTGGTTCACTGGTCCACGAAACAAACAATGGCCGACTAGCTTGCTAAAGGCAGGGACTAGCTGCCACGCAGCCTGCCTTGTTTTACTTTCGGAATGTATATATAAATTGTTTTGAATTGGTTTATAATTGTTTTTACGTTTGTGATTTGAAATATATTTTTAATGCTTACAACGAAATCTAGGAATTATAATTCTATCCAACAAAGAAGATTATGAAACAATATTCAAACAAATAGAAATGCTGCTAAAGTGAATTATAAGGGCGTGTAATTGTGTTGTCTCTAGGTTTCGTAAAGTTATGAATAATGTTTAATTTATATATTAATTTTTTATAATAATAAAGTTATAAGTGATATTGTATTTTATTGATTTTAAATGTATTATGAAGAAGTGTTTTGATATTTATTAAGGATTATTTTTTGGACATTTACTAATCATTTAATTTATATGATTGTACTAGTTTAATTATCAATAAGTATTAAGTGGATGGGAGGGATTTAACCTCCACAAAGTCTTCTAGCATATTTTTATTAGTATTCAAAAATCAAATGTTGATATTTATTTCAAAAGTAGTTATGCCTTTTCTACCCTTTTAATTGAATTGATTAATTCAAAAAAAATGTCATATGAACAAGTGTCATTTAGAATGAATTATGATTTCTTGGGCATATGATATACATAAGCCATGGTATTGTAACAAAACCTATTCATAAATTAATAATCTCCATGGTTAAAAATATCGTTACATTTTTTTTTAAATGCATATATGTTTAACTCATATAGCAATTTTTTTTACAATTAATAATAACTAACATAGTTATATAAATTAAATGGTTCGTAAATGGACATCAATTGTTGAAAATGCAACAAGAAATTCCTAATTTAATTTTCCCAAAATTAATTAGGGGATATTCGAATTCTAAATTCATAAAAATACTTGGAGGAATTTAAGTGAAGTGATATGGCACTTATCACTCAGTTAAATCAGTTAATTCGAGTTGGAAACACTTGAGTTCAGTTCTACATGATTAGTTCAATTAATTTGAGTTATTGTCAGTGTAACTAGTTATCAGGGTGTGTAACATTTTTCACACTGAGTGATCATCCAGTTAAATTGATCAGTCAGCCTAAATTAACTCGTGCATGTAGATAATTCGAGTTACCCAGTTGAGATTGGAGTTCAAGGACAGTGTATTATCATTTGTAGACAATTCCAAATTATATAGGTGGTTCATGCAGCCAGAGAAGGGGCATTCAGGGATTGTGCAATTCTAATTGGGAATTTCCTTAATTAATAGGGGGCTAATTCCTTGAGGAACATCACAAGTTAATAGGGACTTGGGCAGGCTTGGATTTGGTTAAGTATTTACCATAGCTTATCTAAGAAGCAATGAGATAGATTATATTAGCATAGAGGTTGCTCAGGTTTGAGCAAGCATTGCATTTCTTCTCTATTTTCTTACTAATGGAATACAAATAGGAAGGGTTTTGAGTAGTTTCTTTACCCTTAGATAAATCTATGAGCATATGTGATTTAATCTTGTCTCATGTTTATGTTATGATTTATCGATCGTTTAATTGTTTCCATTGATGAGTAGAGTATATTCAAGTATTTTGTTTTAGCAAATTACTTAAGCAGTTTGAATTTACAAGGAATTTCTACATGATATCAAAGCATGCATCACAATAGAAGAGAAGAATTCAAGTTTGTGTTTGCAGGTGATTCGAATTTGCAGTATCATTCTTCAGAGCCAGTAGAATGTTGTTCTATGGATTGGGACTCGAGTATGCCCTTGAGGGTAGCTCAAATTATACTGATTGGAAGGACAATATGGAGGTAGTGTTGGAAGATAACGGGCTTAAGGAATTCATAGACAATGATATTCCTAATCCTCCAACAACTTATGCTCAAGATCTGGTAGAGTGGAATAAATGTGTGGCAAAGGCAAGGAGGATCATACTAGAACGAGTTCAAGATCATATTATCTCAAATATCGACGTGAAGGATACCCCATATGCAATGTGGAAAGCCTTGAGAGTATTATTTTAGAACAATAGTGACAATAGGAAGCTGGCATTGAAGGACACGCTTTGGAAGATCAAGATGGAGAAATGTGACACAATACCATAGTACCTCAGCAGGTTCACCCAATGTCAGGATGAACTTGGGAGCGATGGTATTATAGTTGTTGAAGATGATCTGGTAAGTCTAGCACTTCTAGGCCTTCCCAAGAGTTGGCACAACTACGAGGATTCAACAAATGGGAGGGAGAAGCTACCAAATTGGGAGAGATTGTGGTCCGACTTGGTGCAATAAGAGATAAGGTAGAACACCAAAGATGGAACCTCATCCAAGCACGATGATGAGGATAAATGTGCCTTGGATGGAAAGGAAAAGAAAGGGAAAGGGGATAAATCCAAATCCAAAGGGGATATAAGTCAGGGCAGAAAGAAAAAAGACTTGTCGAAGATCAAGTTCTTTTATTGTCATGAACTGGGACACTATGCCATGAAGTGTCTACACAAGAAGGTGGGTAAGAAGCCCTCAAGAGGAGTGGAAGGTGAATCTCTTGCTTCATAAATCGAACTTGATTCCACCCTCATTGCTTGTATGGTGAGCACCGTGATGGGTAGTGCGTGGTATCTAGATAGTGGTGCCTCATTCCATATGACAGACAATCGAGAATTTTTCAGTGACTTGGAGGAGAAGGACCTCTATATGCACATCGAAATGGGAGATGACGGAAGGTATAGTGCTACCAGTATTAGTATAGTTACTTTTGAGAGGGAGTTTTACTCCCATCTCAAATTAAAAGATGTGATGTATTTTATGAGTTTGAAGAAGAATCTCGTTTTAGTTGCTATGTTGGAAGACCATGGCTATGATGTGATATTTAGCAAAGGAAATTCTTTCCTTAGACACATCGCCACAGGGCAGGTGAAGTGGATCGGGGTTCAGGTGAAGAACCTCTACAAATTGGATGTAGAATATTGTGCAACATTGAGCACAAAAGTAGAGAAGGTGTAGAGTCGAGACATCGATGAATTATGACATGTAAGATTTGGTCATTTGAGCCATGGAGCCTTGAAAATCATGCAACATATTTTTACAGGACTTCCCAAGGGTGCATTGGAGCAAAGAGATAAATGAAAATGGTGTACATTGGGGAAGTACACAAAAGCCACCTTCAATGATTGGGACAATAAGGCACAAGCAGTCCTTGAAAAATTTCACTCGGATGTGTGTGGACCTTTCTTGACAACCTCCACAACCAAGCAAAAGTATTATTTTATATTTGTAGATGGTTTCTCACGGAAGTGATGGATCTTCTTCATGCAGAAGAAAGACCAGACATTCTCCAAATTTGTTGAATTTAAAACACTTGTTGAGAAAGAGACTGGTAAGAAAGTGAAGGCTCTTAGGAGTGACAATGGTGGAGAATATGTGTAGAATGAAATTAAGAACTTTTGTGAGAAAGAAGGAATTTGATGAGAGTTGACAACATCTCATAACCCATAGTAGAATGGGGTGGCTGAGAGGAAGAAAATAAGTATTGTGGGAATTGCACGAGCCATGTTGCATGATCAGAGCCCACCGTTGCACTTGTGGGCTGAAGCATGCAACACAACTATTTATTTGCAGAACAAGAGTCCCATAGGATTCTTAACATGAGTACACCAGAGGAATATTTTTCAGGGAAGAAACCAGATGTGTCACACTTCAGGATCTTTGGATCATCGGTTTATTGTCATGTTCCCAAGGATGCAAAGAAAAATCTAGAGCCTATAACTAAGTTGGGCATATTTGTGGGGTACAATGATACACCTCACAACTATCATGTGTACTTGCCATCTCTCAGGATGACAATTGCCAGAAGATATGTGAAGTTTGATGAGGAGAAGAAAGTGAGGGAGCTCCAGTTTCATTCAAAGCAGGAGATTTTGGCTCCAAAGGAGGAACCTCAGGAAGTTGTGGAGCAACCACAAGCAGAGGTAGAGAGGGTGGAGACTTCCACTCAAGCAGAGACATCTAGAGATGGAAGGAAGCGCACCAAAGAAGCTGACAGATTATTTCATGATGCTAGAGAGAATGTGGGAGCACCCACATCATAGCGCAGGAAGAGGAGGTCACCAGATCGGTACAATGGCTACATTGCTCTGATGAGTGTGCTTGTACATACTGAGCCAACCTCATTCGAGGAAGCAGTGAAACAACTAGTATGGGTTGATGCCATGGTAGAGGAGTATGACTCCATAGTCAGAAACAATTTTTGGGAAGTGGTCCCAAGACCAGAGGACAAGTCAATGGTAGGTTCTAGGTGGCTCTACAAGGTGAAGCAAGAAGCAGATGGAATCAACAAGAAACAAAAGGCTAGATTTGTGGCCAAGGGGTTCTTTTAGTTGGATGGAATTGACTATGAAGAGACATTTACTCCATTTGCAACGTAATCTTCAATCAAATAAATTATAGCTCTTGCAACGTATATGCGGTGGAATATCCACTAGATGGAACATTCCTCAATGGAGTGATTGAGGAAGAGGTGTACATTGAGCATCCAAAAGGATTTGAGACCTTTGACAGAGAGTCACAAGTGTGCAGACTCAAGCGAGCGTTGTATGGATTGAAACAAGCACCCCATGCTTGGTACACCAGGATCGACAATTGTCTCACCAGGTTGGGCTTCACCAAAAGTGAAGCAGATGCAAACCTTTATCATATTGTTGTTGAAGGTAAATTATTGATTATAGTATTATATGTCATTGATTTAATTTTAACTGGTAATGAGAAGTTGATCAAGTCTTGCAAAGAGGATTTTGCAAGAGAATTCGAGATGAAGGACCTAGGGCTCATGCATTATTTCCTCAGTATGGAAGTATGGTAAGGAGATGGGGATTGTTTGTCTCTTAGGGAAAGTATGCCAATGGTATACTGAAGAAGTTCCACATGGAGAGCAACAAACCCATGGGGACCCCTCTAGCAGGGAATTGGAGGAAGGAAGATGCTACTTCAAGCGAAGTAGTGGAGGCTACCATCTACATGCATCTTGTGGGTTCACTTATGTATTTGGTGAACACATGAAAAAACATGTGTTATGTAGTTAACCAACAACTTAGTCAAGCTATGGTTAAGCCAACCAAACTGTATTGGAAGGAAGCAAAGCATGTGTTGAGATACCTCAAAGGCACCACTCAGTTTTATATTTGGTACATATAGACATAGGGAGTGAAGTTGTAAGGCTTCATAGACGCTGGGCAAGTATTCCATCGGATAGGAAGAGAACGCCAAGAGGAATTTTCAGTGCTAGGTTAGCAAGGGTTTCTTGGTACAACATGAAACAGAGACATGTTGCACTCAGATCAACAGAGGCAAAGTACATGGCTGCTAGTCAAGTGACATGTGAGGCTATTTGGATGAGAAAGATCATTGTTGGGTTATTTGGCCAGATGATGGATCCTACAGTGATTTAATGTGACAACCAGCATTGTATCAAACTCTCTTAGAATCTAGTTTTTCATGATCGATCTAAGCATATCGACATCTGATATCACCATCTATGAGATTATGTACAAAGGATAATAATGTTGTTGGAGTACATTCCTATAGAGGAACAAAAAGCATATATTTTGACAAAGGCATTGTCAAGATGAAAATTCGAGTTCCATAGAGGTAGGATCGGGGTAGCAGATAATCCCTTTCTCGCTGAGAGGGAGTGTTGAAAATGCAGCAAGAAATTCCTAATTTAATTTTTCCCAAAATTAACGAGGAGAAAATCAAATTATAATTTCATAAAAATACTAGGAGTAATTTAACTAAAGTGATATGGCACTTATCACTTAGTTAAATCAGTTAGGTCAAGTTGGATACACTTGTCAAGTTCAATTCTACATGATTGATTGCTAATTTGTAGCAATCTAGTTCAGTTTATTTGAGTTATTGTCAGTGTAACTAGTTCTCATTGTTAGTAGAACTAGTGGAGGTTCAGTGAAGGGTGTGTAACTTTTTTCACAGTGAGTGATCATCCAGTTAAATTGATCAATAAAATTAAATTAACTCATGCATGCAAATAATTCGAGTTACCCAATTGAGATTGGAGTTCAAGGGAAATGTACTATTAATTGTAGACAATTCCAAATTATACAGGTGGTGCATGTAGTCAGAGAAGGGGCCTACAGGGAATTTACCTAATTAATAAGAGGCTAATTCCTTGAGAAACAATGCAAGGAGATAGGGACTTGGTCAGGCTTGGATTTGGTTAAGTATTGACCAGAGCTTATCTAGGAAGCAGTGAGATAGATTATACTAGTGCAGAGGTTGCTCAGGCTTCAGCAAGCATTGCATTTATTCTCTATTTTCTAACTAATGAAATACATATAGGAAGGGGTTTTGAGCAATTTATTTCCCCTTAGATAAATATTTGAGCATATGTGATTGAATCTTGTCTCATGTTTATGTTGTGATTTCTCGGTCATTTAATTTTTTCTGCTGATGAGTAGAGTAGATTCAAGTCTTTTGTTTTAGAAAATTACACAAGCAGTTTGAATCTACAAGGAATTTCTACATCAATCCCTAATGAACATCAAGACACTTACTTCGTCATACATCTCAAGTTTCTAAAATTAAAAAACTTATACAAATTAGCCCAACCATATAAATTAAATCGCTTGTAAGCACATATAAGGATCAATTGATAAAAAACATCCAAATACTTCTGACATGATAAGTCATACTAATTAAATTGTAAATTTATTTTAAATTGTTATTGTTATTGATAAATAATAAAAATAACCATTCTCTGCTAGGGTTAGGGTTTGGCCCTTTGATTTTTCTTAATCAATCATTTTCTATTGACGTTTGTGGCCTTCCAATCAAGTTCCTTATCTAAATTGGATTTGTCTACTACAACTAACTATGACTAATTAATGAGTGGTATGACGGGGAAGGGTGAGAACCACTCCAAATATGTCGTGATTGGGGCTCACCATTCTACTATTAAGACATCAAGAAAAAATAATAGTAATGGCAACAATCAAGACAATCTGATTCTTGGAGCATGGTAAGGTCGATCTAAGAGTAGATATATACCTAAAGTAGTGGTTAACCCTAAATATGTGATTCCACCCAATAGGGTGGAAGGGTATTGTTAGTATATGAAATATCATTCTCTTATCTATAAATTCATAGGGATTTTGCCTACGAAGAAGGATCTTGTGAAATGGATTTACAGTAACTAGCAACCCAAAGGTCAAATCGATCTGAAACTCAGGGACATAGGTTTTTTCAAAGTGATACTTTCTAGCCTGAAAGACAAGACTTAGGTCTTTGAAAATGGACTGTATTTCTTTAACAATGCAAGTCTTTTCATGAGGTTCTAGGATGAGTGTTATAATGTAGAAAATGAACAATTCATGATGACTCTACACTAGGTGAAATTTTCAAATCTGGGGATTCTAGAAGGGATAGGAAATTCCATTGGCTCCTTTGTTAAGATCTTGAGTTTAGTAGGAGGGGTTGATATAATTCTTATGCTAGAATCTGTGTGTGCATGAATATATCACATCCCCTTCCATAATTTATAGAACTTTCCTACCATTATGGGGTATGATTCCAACCATTGAATTATGAGGATGTCCCATCTGATGCTGGAAATGCCATGGATATGGAAATCTATTATGTGGTTGTCAAATCAGAAAATAAGAAATGCAAGAAGCAACACTTGAAGAAAACTCTAAAGGGTTTTAGAAAGTCACCAATCAGAAAAGACACCATAAAGGACAACCGACCCAAGTAGATAAAAACACGGTTCCTGTGCAGAACAAATACTCCACACTTTCGAATTTAGAAGAAAATATAGAATTGATAGAAGACTTGATGATTTTGGATCCAATAGGGGAGACTCCCAAGGAAAAATCTTCAATGAAGAGGAAAACCCTAGAAACCCTGCCAGTAGATCCAGAATAGGAGGAAACATCAACATAAGAAGTGGTTGGTGTTAGCACTCCAGGAAACTCTCCTAGGTTGCAGCTCGGAGATGCCTGGTAACATATAATCTTCAATATTGTTCTCAGAACTATTGGAATGGATGATGGTTTGGATCAAGTCAGATAACCATTTCAGCTCTATTCTCACTCAAGACATGCATGACACTCTCAATAATACAAGGCTTTAGACCACTAATGCTCAATAATTTATAGATTCAATGGATAGATGGAGAATACTGACTGTACCAGCAGATTGCATACATAAACACATATGAATGGTCAACTACAAGAAGTAAATGAGACTTGCAAATCTAATTTATCAATGTAGAGATAAGATGACAGTTATCTGACATTTGATACAATAGAAAACATGAATAACCTATTCAAGTGTGAGCATAGAACAACAGAAAAAGTGAACATTGAACATATAATAGCGAAAGAAGCTTATATTGCTAAAATGAAGATGAGAAGCTTGAAGAAACAGAGGAGGAACAACCTCCAGAAGTTTGAACCTCTATTACATCTTACTTTCAACTATTTATAGCCTCTTTACAATGCTCCTGAGCTCTAAGGGGCTCGGAGTCTCAATCTGTCTAATTTGCCTTGTTAACTGATTTGATGCCTTCTAGGCAAGCATGGGCTTGGAGTTTTCGACTTCTGACAGAAGAGTCACTACTTTCAGATATTTTGGGTAGTTTGTTGCACTGTCTGGGAGTTCTCCCATGCCAGAGATGCCCCACAATCATTCTGTTTGTTCTAGCTGTGTTGTGTTGTGGTTCCATGATAGTTTCTGGTTGATGTGACTGTGTTGTGTTGTCTATTCCCCTCCTAGCCTCTGTCCCTGTCTCCCGACCTCTATTAGGTAATGGAAAGGGTCTTTAGCCTGTGAAATCCCTTTAAACTTTTTCAATGACTGTTTTCTATTTTTACACAGGAAACGCTACAATCACTGATAAATCCCACCTTCTCTGTTTATTTTGGACTTCAAAACTCCTCAAAAATAGTTTATTAATCTCTCAGGTCTACCCTTGTTGCCATTGCAAGTCGCAAAAACCCTGCTCCTGTGTATTTTCCTCGTATTATGAAATACATGAAAAACATTGAAAATGTATGAAAAAATAGCTTTGGCGGACTTCAGATATTATATATTTCATTTCCCAGACCCTTTCGTGTCCAGGATTCATTTCAATCGGCACTGGCCAAAGGTTCCTTTGTATTTTGTTTAAACAATGAAAACACCCAAAATACATTGAAAACAGTGCTTCCCGCTAACTTCAAAGATTATATATTTTCATTTTGGAAACCCATCGGGTCCGGGTTCCATCGCTATCACACTACCCCTGTTTCCCTTTGTATTTCGTTATATAACAAAATACATGGAATATGCATTAAAACTAGGCTTTTAGCGGGCCTGAAAATTTATCAAATATCGTATATAATGCCATCGAGTCTGGCTCATCGGGTCGCACACATGCCTGTGCATAGGCCCTACCCCATGGTATAGTGTCGATGCAATATAGCAATGTGATAAATCATAATCGCGCGTCGCTCACTCCTCGAGTCCTTCATATTGTTTCCGAGAAAACTAGTGTCTTTTTTATTGACTAGCCCTCTAGGATTGGCAGCTATCCTAGAAACAAACAATCAAAGCAATTTGGGATTTCTTCTATGTATGATAGATAAGAGAGAGGCAAAGGAACCAACCTGGATCTTCTGCTTGACTCCTTGCTTGATCTCTCTCCCCCTTAATAGAGCTTGCAACTCTTCTCCTACTTATCCTGCTTAGAGAATACCTGTAGAAACGCAGCAACAAAACACCGTCAAAGCATCTTGATCTATTATATCATAAGCATTGCGGAATCAAAAATACAATGAACATATGATGGCATTCACAAATAATAAGATTCACAATTGCACAGTTGTATGGAAGAAAACTCAAAGAACTTTATTAAATAGAAGGGAGAATTACAACCCAGCTGTCTGATCTAGCATCATCCTCCCAGCATCAAAGCCCTCTTCACCTCATGAGAATAAAGATCACACCAACAATACAATGCTCTCTCTCAACCTCAAACTATCAGCACTTCCTTGCAAATTACAAAATTCCAGCCTCTAGATCTCTCAGATGAGGGATCCATTTATAAATGTGTGCAAGGGTGTGAGTCATCTCTGTGGTCTTGATTAGTGTCATTCCACTTGTTGTTTTTGGCTCCACTTGGATATTTCTTGGATCTCTTACTCATCCCTGGGCGAATTCAGAGAGGCAAGTGTCATAGGAGAAGTTTCTAGAAGATTCCATGAGCATCCTGTTACATAGCAATTTGTCACCGTCCCTGCTACCCCTCTCCCGCATCCTGGAGGACTCATTCCGGGACCTATGAGAAGTGACATGACCTGCATTACATTCCTCTAAACATGTGCTTTATTTTCCCTGAAGACATCTCCTACTAAAAAACCCTAAAAATAGCTCTTTTTCCATTGGCGCGGTTCCATAGTGCAGCGCTCGCACCAAGGGGGCAAATCCTCCAAAGAGGGCGCGCCAGTTGGCGCTCTATCATAGAGTCACACCCACGCCAACCATAATTAGAGTTGTTTTTTAACAAACAAACGACGGAAGTTTCGTCCTAACAAATTCTTGGACTGCTATCTATCTTGAGTTGGGTGGTTTGGCTACGGATTTCCATAGAGAGGAAGTGGTTTGCCACCTCTCATGGAAGCTTCCTTGATGATATGGCCAATCCCATGATTATTGGTTATGATCCAAACTCCCCTTCCTCCATTTATAAAAGCTTGCCCATTTCCTTTGCAAGCTAGTTTTTTTTGGAGTTCGAGAGATTGAGAATTGTCAAGTTTCCAAGAGCTTCATGCTGCAAGAGCCTTCTTAATTCCCATAAGGCCAAATCCAAGCAAGGAGATTGTTGTTTCAAGGTCCAAAGAGAGAGAGGCTTGTCCTTACTCCCAACAAGCTTCGTAAGACATGTGCTGCTGACTACCTGGCCAAAGGAGAATCTAGCGTCAGAACTTTGGTTGTATTCTTCTTTGATGAATTATTAATGAACGACTATTGGTTATGGTTCCACTCTTGTTTTTATTTGTGATGATAATGAGTTATATCATTTCTGACTGATATAGAGTTGCATATGCTGGATTTTATGCTTGTGTTTGTGCCGTTTCTTGTATGTGTAGGTGTCCATTCACGGAGATCATGAGGATTGTGATCTGCCGGAGCAAAGGAATGGGAGCACTACCTCTTCTACAAACAATATCGTTGGAATCCAGGTAGGCCTTCATCACTGGTCTGTTAGTTTGCAATTAGGAACTTGCGCTATAGCGTTTGATGATTGTTGCTAGACCCGGTCTGGGTTAGTAGGGATCGCCTCTGTCCGCAGAGGGGATTTACCTCCTCAACAATTTGGTGACTCCATTGGGGAGCTTGTCTTGCCTTTTTGGTTGTTTCTTGATTTTTACCTTCTTGGTCAGCCTTATGGGTTGAGTTCTCTTGCTGTTTCTTGCTTCTTGGTTTACCTGGTTATCGTTGGCCTGGTTTTGGATTGCTTATTTTTTTATTTTTGCATAGCAAACTTGACTGGCGTGCTTTTTTAGCGTAATAGTCGCGCCAATTGGCGCTAGTTGTCAATATACAGCACGCGCCAATTCTTAAAAGGCGCTAGTTGCACCCTGACAGGTGCCAGGCCTGGGAGCTATTAAAGTTTGCTTGGTTTTAAGCCTTCTGAGCTTGGTATTTCTTTTGGATACATTTTCTCGACTGCTTGAGTGCGTTGGAGTCCTGTTTGACTGGTTTTAAACCTTTACGCTTTGGTTGTTTTCCATTTTCTATCGATTTCACGTTTTAGCCCTAGGGCATCTAGTGGCTTTGTGTGTCGAGCTTTCCTTAGGAGTTTTTGGTCTTTGATTGGTCCAGTTGACTTTCTGATTTCTCCCTTTCACTCTTTTAGTGGTTGTTCATCATTTTATTGCGTTATTTGAGTGACTTACCCCTTT